>KN475375.1:0-24734 GCA_000787095.1 Periophthalmodon schlosseri | reverse complement strand
CTCTTTCTTAACATCAGCCTGTCCAGGGACTACAGGTGGAAATTAGTATTTTTGCTATAACCTGGCACCATACATCTTTCCTGTTTTTAAGGTCAATGTATTGTTGTGCACTGTCCCTGTCTAAATAAATCATACCATACCATACCATTATATTGAAGTTGTTTTAAAGGGGCACTATTTAACTTTTCTGGTGGATCGTTTTGCCTATAGTTTCACAGTATGGCATTAGACTTATCTATCTCCATGCAGACAATCAGGCAACGCAGCTAGGTCAAGTTACAGGTCAAATCTGTAGAGAGAAGACCCCATTCACAGTAGGAAGGTATGCTTTCAAGATATTTTTGAGCAATGAAAACACCTGTAATTGAGTAAATGTGGATTTCCAGACTTTTAACACTTTTCCTGTGGAATGTGGAACTTTTGCTAAAACCTGGACCATGACCTATTTTCTGTTTAAAAGGCTCATGTTTTTATGCATTGTAATGATCAAAGAGTTTTCAAAAACACTTCCAATCACAATCTTCCAAAAAGATGATATTGGGGTACTTTTGTGGTTGATCATGTTTTGACTATACAAATGATTATACTGTATATATATATATTATATTACATATGAGAACATATTAGATTATAGCATTTCATTTTGATTCTTTTCTTGTTTTAATTTTCCATGTTGGCTTTTTGTGTGATACCTGTGAAGCTCAACCTAGACAAGCACATGTGTCGTGTGCTTAGGTCTCTGCACTGGCTCCTGGGCTCAGAGAATAGACTTTAAAGCAGCTCTGCTTGTGTACAAGTCTTCCCATGGCCTAGCACCAAAGTTAGTGCCATATGAACCACTTCGCACTCTGAGGACCTCAGGGACTGGCCTCCTGCTGTAGTCCTGATGTAGCTCTGGTTTAGTTCTGGTTCAGTCCCGGCCTCCTGCTGTGCCCAGAGTTGGTTTAGTTCTGGTTCAGTCCCGGCCTCCTGCTGGTGCCCAGAGTCAGGACTAAACATGGGGAATCAGCGTTTCAGTTTTATGCAGCTAAAACTTGGAACAGTCTTCCTGAAGATGTAAGAGAGGCCTCTACTTTGACAATGTTTAAATCCAGGCTCAGAACGGTTCTGTTTAGCTGTGCATATGACTGAAAAGTTTTTATTCTGCACTTTTCTCCTTTAATGTTCATTGCATGATGATTATTTATGTTTTGATTTGTTTGTATTGTGATTTTAATGTCTTTCTTATTCTGTAAATCACTTTGAATTACTTTATGTACCGATTGTGCTATATAAATAAACTTGTCTTACCCAGACTACAAACTTGTTTCGATACATTTCTGATGGATCGCAATAGTGTGCTCAGATTTTCACTATTAATTAACTTAAAACAAAAAATATTGATTAATATTCATTTGTGTCAGTATTGCTCTCCCTTAACACCCTTTTTATTGCTTTTCCAAAACGTATGTATTTTTTATCAAATTTTCCAATAAAAGTGGGTATAGCTGGACCCCTGTCTGATCATGGATACTCCACCTGGGCTGTGAGAGGGACAGAGAGTGCTGAATAAGCCCACACAACCAGGCTCCATCAGATCCAGTGCCCACACTTCAACTGCTCATGTGACTAATAGCTTATCCCATTTCATACAGTGAGCATAACACACCTGAATGTGGCTTTATTAAACAGGAATATTAGTAGAATAGTGGTTCAGTGGGTAGGCAATCGTCCACCCATGTTGTTGTGTTATTGGTAACAAATATGTTTTGAATGCATGGAAATAAGGACTAATTTACCTTTAAATGTACCTTTTTATACATTATATTAACTGATAAAATATGAAATACTGGTATTAAGATGTCAAAAGTACTTTAAATAGCCATAGTGACATTTTATTACACAATACTGTATTTTTTATTAAAGGTGCATTGTGTAACTTTTGCCATGGACACAGACAGCTAACACTAAGATCATTGACCATATAAAGAAGTGGAGTAAGTGAGTGTGATGTCATCCACAGCATTCGGCTCCAGTCAAATGAAGCTCATCGAGGCTAGCAGGTATAGGAGCCAATTTAGAGACGAGTTCCATATTTAGAATTTTGACCGCGGATATCATAGCGACCAAGTGCCAATCCGGATCAAGGCTGTTGAAGGTAACACCCCTTTCCTGCCCGCCCCACTGGTTTAGCAGGGAGTGGGGGCTTAGCAACACTGTCCATCAAACCTAACGGTAGCGGGAGCAACCTCTGGGAAAGAAGGTGTTGTCTGTTCTTAATGTTCATATCTTGATTTATGGACACAATAGTGAAATACAAATACCAGGATCATGTAGAGCGAGTTAATACAAACATTTTAAGACCAAAATGACGAGCCTGACAAGCAGCACTTATGGACAGAGGGGTGACAGTTTTTCAAAAGAAAGTGAATTGGAGCCAGAGTAGATGGAGCCTGAAGCGGGCTCATACTCACTTCCTATTTGGAACACGGTGGATAGCAGGTTAGCTATGTCCATTTATAGATACAGTCTATGAGTAAGATGTATGTTTTTCAATGCATTTTGCTTTTAGCACTACAACACGTGTAAGATACATGTTGTATTGATGTTAAAAACTGTAATGCGGCAATGCAAAAACACATATATAAAAGCTGATGGCGGACCCCCCCCACCACCACAATACTGCACCTTTAAATGAACAGATATGCATATTTCAGAATGAATGTTACTTCATTTGTTACTTGCAAATATGAATACTACATACAACCCACTATTGTTCTAACTAGAGTAGTATTCTAGACAGAAAGTTTAAAAATATCTAAAAAGCTACTGTTACAACTCACCCAGTCCACAAACTTTAAACAGCAACCCTTTAACACTAGTCAGTTTGGCAGTCCAGCAAAGCGCTATCTGTAGTAAAATAGTTGTATTTGATGTTAGCATGTTGCTAATAGAGCTGTGAAGAGACGTGGAGCCAGAGGTAGAATGCTGAGCTAGCTGCCCACACGCTAACCGATAACTGATGTGAGGAGGCAGACCTGTGCCCACATTTCAGTGCCGAATGTGAAGACATGAAAAATGGACCTATAGGGTTTCAGAGTGGGCAGAGGAGAGAAATTTATAGCTCAAAAGACAGTTCTGGCAGTGTAAAAAGTGCCCGGTATGAAGTTATAAAGCTCTTTTCAATGTTAAAGTTTCAATAATAGTGTTCTTAAAGGCACTATACTTGATTTTTGCGGTCTTAAAAATAAGAAAAATAGAGCTAGTTCATTTTAAATGGTTTGCAGCAGTCTAGTCTTATTCCTAACTTTCCTAACACATTCCGAGCGTTGTAATTTTTCAACTCGATGAGTTTATAAGCGCCTTTCACACCTTTCAGAGGCAAAAGTGTTGTTTGACCGTCACTGTAATGCAAATAACAACTACCATGCTAACACTTGCTGATTCTCTGATGATAAAACGCTTTATATTAGTCAAACGGCAGTCTAATTTTGACACTAAGAGCAATAGGAGAATATATTGGCAATGCTGCTATGATTTTGACTTAGTTTAAGAAAAAAATCATTTAGTCATTTGCCAATAAAAGTGAAAAGACAACAAAAAGACACTGGCAAATCTTATTTATAGACTGCTCAAAATGTACTTAAAATAAGATAAATACTTAAGTTAACCAATTTTATTGGACCATAGAACGTAAAAATCTCCGTCCTAACGTGGGATGATCCAACCACAGCCGATCATTTGTACCACATGTCTCTCAAATGCATAAGAAATCTCTCCAAAATTCTTGTATCATTCTTTTACTTGAGATAAATAACAGTTTGGTGTTTTGCCTGATGATTTTGCAAAAATGTGTGCCATTTCTCAGTTCTCTGTGTTGTTTTTCTCCCCTTTTAAAACTGTAGACAGACATGTTGGTTTTTACCAGAACAGACCATGTGTCTCTCTGATTGGTTAATCTGCCTGTCAGTCACGCCCCCAAAACTGAAATTAGGGAGACAGGATACAGTTCCAGATGTAAAAATTTGTCAAAGCGTGTGGTTCTGGCTGACCAGGTAACTATTTAAATTCATTCAAGATTGAGATTTTAACCAGTGATTCATAGCATTTTATCTTTATTAAAAACGTATACTTTCAAAATATGCCCTTCTGATATATGTTGTCATGTGGTAGCAGACAGCAGACGCGTGGTAGATAAATTGTCTAGCCCAAAGACACAACAGCATAGGTGGGAACTGAGATCAAACTGAAAACCTTAGTGGCCATCACTCTATCCACTGAGCTACTAAGCAATACTAGGGTGCAATTTCAAGTGTGTAAAAGTATTCACTGTCAAAGTACTATAACAGTTACATCATTATGCTAACCTGTCAGAACATCTAAAAATACCAGGACCACAGCACCGTTGTCAGTGAAACAACTCCTCCAGAACATGTCCAAAAGTGCCATGTGAAAAAGTCGACTTTCTATGATTTTTGATAGTCTGTCTGGGTTGCACTGTCCAACCAAGCTCAAGTTTTTCCAGATAAAAAAAAGTGAAATTTTGTACATAAAGCAATTTTAAATAATACTACCCAAGTAGAAGTATGCTTTAAAATGAAATTCAAGTGTGAATTCAACCAGGAAGATTGTAATCCCACCTTGTTTCAGCTAGCAGCACAAATAGACTCCATGTCCTTGTTTATCCTGTCATGTTAGCTAACTTCATCTTCACTACAGCAGTAGGACCACCAGCCTCCTTAGTCTCCACTGAGTCATTATATAATTCATGAAAACACTGAATACTACAACTGCACATATTGCTCCCACACACTAATACTGCTGCTACTAACAATAGGACTACTGCTGCAGTTACACTAGTAGTAGTAGTGATAGTAGTAGTAGTAGTAGTACTACTACTGCTATCATTACTAGACTATAGTTGCTGCTGCTACTTCTACTACTACTACTACTACTACGACTGCTGCTGCTTATACTCCTGTTGCTTCTACTACTACTACTCTTACTACTAGTACAAATACTACTCCTGCTGTTGCTGGTACCAGTACTAATACTATGACTACTAATACTTCTAGAACTACTAATAATGCTACAACTCAACTACTCCATATTACCGTGAGACTGTGGTGTGATTATTGTGTTTTAACTAGATGTTCCTGACCAGTATCCTGATTCAAGATCTGGAGATGGGTCCCCACACACTGCTTTTGATAGGTTGCCCCAACGACATTAAAGAATGGGTCAAATGCAGAGGACAAATTTCGCTATCACAACAAATCCATACCTTTACTTCGTCTACTCTCTATTCAAAACAAATACATTTTCTCCAACACAATACTTGGCTAATCCGCTCACACACTCCCTGATCTCATCCAAACAGTTCACAAGCTTCCATCTGAGGAAATGCTCTGTTTATTGTTACAAATGGATTCCTTCTTTCGCTTCTTTTGTCTGAGGAGTTCCAATAAAAATAGCTTTGCGAGAGTCCAGCGGGCGTAATATGAGAGAGTGCACCATATCACTGCAAACAATTAGGAAGGATACAAGAGGGCTGTGTGAAGCTCATTTAACCAGAGGAGGCAGAATGGACCTGGGCAAGAGAGAGATGGTTATAAACAGATATTACGGGCCATATCTCAGCAAATTCAATGGTGTCTAAACACTCGCTTCATTAAACACAATGGCGATATTTAGTCAGCTGTCTATATTCAACAAAAACAGCTGCAGTCGATAATGTACTTTTCTATTAGATACTGAATCATCACAAAGACCTTGTCATGCTCCATGCCTCATCAGTGTCCCACGATGACCCAGTGTGGAGTGTAAATGTCCTTGCCTGGGATCCAGAATATACACTTCTTCAAGTCAACCAGTGAGTCAGGACACCGGTGAAACTCACCGAGTTCAAATGGGCGTGATTGACAGGTAGATTAGCCAATTAGGGACATGCATGGTTTGCCCGTATGAAAACAAAAAAAAAAAAAAAGAAAGGAAAAAAATATCACAGGGGACTGAAAAACATGGTGGATTTCTGCAGAATCAATGAGCAAAGCACTTAACTCCGTTAACCGGAGGTGAGAGAAATGTCATTTTGTTTATAAATGATGGGTGACCAATGAGCTCTTTCGTATCACATGGGTCACTGAAATAAACAAATCTGATTGGACACAACAGTGGGCGTGGTGACCAGACTGACATCCCTGTCTATACGTAAAATATCAGTCTGGATTTACAGGCAATAAATGTCCCACATATTTGTAAAATTCAAGTCAGGAATCCAAACATTGATAAAATCTGATGCAGCTCAACTTTTGTGGACAAGGGACAGATTAGGTACGGACTTCCTCTGGCCAATAGGCCAATGTGGTTATAGTTGTTTTTTGTTTACTGCACTATTGCAGTGGCACCTTTGATTAAAATATGTTCAAATATTATGGGCCAATCCCTGGATGGACTGTTTGAGGCTGCATACCATAATAACACCATGTGACTGGCCAAAAACATTATCTCTGACCCGAGCCATGTTCTAAACACAGAATATATGCTGCTGCCATCCAGGCATAGTACTGTGTCTACACTTCAGCAGGGTCAGGCTCAGACAGCCCTTCGTTAGTCCATCCTGAGGCTAAATGAGGAGCTTAATGAAGATGGTCTCTATTAAATTGTCCTGTGTGTTTATGTCTCTGTGTGATGTCCTTGTATTGTGTCTATGTGACGGAGCTGCCGCTTCATTGCGAAACATCTCTCACTCTTTCTCTCTTTCTCTCTCAGATAAGGGGGATATTTCATTTTATTTTGGTCGAATTTGTCTGAACTAAACTGTGGTACAAACACAGTCCAATTAATCTGCAACAGTGTTTCAACTTTTGGTCCCCAATCGAACCAGTTAACCAGACAAGTGCCAAAACGCCCTTAGGCGTCAGTTCCCATTGAGCACTGCGGTTTTGTAACGTGGAATCAGCGGACTTGTTTCTTTTTTTAAGCCATTTTAGAACGATTACATAGAAGACACAAGCACAATGTGTCTTCTTTAAAAAAAAAAAAACCTCAACCCTTTTTGTCTTTCATGATAAGTTACCTAAGTTTCTTAAATTTCAATCTACATCCTCGAAGCTCCTGCAGTGATCATGCATAGACCCAGGACAGTGAATCAGATCTGGATGTGCACAATCTCCCAGCTGGGCCTCCTACCGTCTCCACAGCTCAATCTTAACACAATATTATTCTTTCGTCTGGCTAGCCCTCTGTAGCCCACTGCACTAACTCAACACGACACTAACTTCTAATGCAACTGGAGCCCACCCTTCCAGGCCCGAAAGCCAGAAGCCGGAGCTCTGGGTCCCTAGGGTGGGGGTAGGGGAGCTGCGGGGTGACCTGGCACTCTCCCTCACATCCCACCAGGGGCCTCGGGGTGCTTAGGTTTCACAAACAAACCCACAAGTGTGAGACAGGATGGGGAAGTGCATCAGACTGGCTTCCAAAATATCAGAAAACAGAGAGATCGTGTCTAGGGATTAAAGTTCATCTGACAGGTTTTTCGTTTTTTCTAACTATGACTTGTTTTGGTGGGATAGTACCTGTGCTAAATTTATCTTAGTTTTACATCAGTCAAGTGGCAGTTTTTTGGGGAAAAGTTGACAAAGAAAGTTTGAGTCTGAGTTCTTAAACAAAATACCTAGAGGCTACCTACATATCATATCAGCCATCAACACTAAAAATGCATTCCAAAATGCAGAGACAATTGATGCGCAAGAAACACATTTTTTCCTGACAGTTTAAACTTTCATCTAACAAAATAAAGATGATGTCATTTTTATTTTATTTTTTTTAATTTTTAAATAGTGTAATCATAGCTATTGTGGAATTTAGACAAGTTTTGGCCTTTGTCAAAGCTCTATAGGTATAATCTATGACACCCATGGATCATTATGTTATAATTTGAACATTTTACATCGCTATATTCATCTAAAACGTCTTAATAAAAGAAACAAGTCAGCTGATTTCTGCATTAGAAAACAGGTTACCTATATGCCATCAACACCGAAAATGCATTCCAAAATGTAGAGACAGTTTACACGCAAGGAACACATTTCTTTCTGGCAGTTTACTTCTTCATTGAACAAAATAAAGGTGTTGTCATTTTTTACTAGTGCAATCATAGCTATTGTGGAATTTAGACAAGGCCTTTGTTAACATTATGGTTGCCTGGTAACAGTTTGTCGGAGCAAATACAGGTTAGTAAGGTCAGTGCTGCATGCCAGCAGTGTTTCTGTGTTTGTAAAAGTTAGCAAATGAAAGGGAAAATAGAGATACGGTCCTATTCACAGTGGAACTCTTTTGCTGTTATGAGTTATGCAGTTATGACTGTTTGTGTTTACTGTTGGTCACAAAGATTGATGGCAGACGCAGTGAGAGGAGGGCTCACTCTGCGAAATATCAGACAGGCCTGATATCAGGCTTGATAACAGTCACAGCTCGGATTTTCTCCACGATCAGAAATCTTTCGAAGTAGATGGCCAAAATCATGCACACGGAGCTTAAAATCTTAAATGTAATTATGTTAACTTGAGTGAAATAATTAGCTATTTATAATTAGTTAATTAGTCTAGCTGTCATATGGAGTGTAAGTGAGGACATGTGTTAGTTCAAGCTAGGCAACATCTTTAGGCTGGGAGAGTAGAATGGATTTTATTGATAAAACAGATTGAGTGTGTAGCAACCAAATAGGTTCTTAGTATTGCAAGTCAGGCCCTCGCACTGCCTGTTTCCCTTTAGGGAGCAGGGGCAATCTAACGCTCACTGAAAGTCACTGAAAAAAAAGATGTTGACCCAAATAAAATGATTGTATCACCTATTTTGTTTTTTTATAATTTAAAGCAAATCATTTAGATTAGAAGCTGGTCTACATAAACTGTGTACTTTAATTTCACATTAAAGTTTAAAATGGAAAACATCATATATTGATATCATATATTTAAAGGTCCTATAGTACGAAAATTGGACTCTTGTGAGCTTTAAGCCCTATTGTCACCTCATAAAAAACATACCCAAAGTTGTGTTTTGTTTCATTCCCACGTTTATGTAACCCTTTATTATTAGTTTGTTTACATCTCCAAAGCTCAAAATGCTCTGTTCCACCTTGTGAAGCGGTAGTTTTCAAGTTAACAGCTACTTTTTTCCTTTAGTTCTTTGAGATTGGCAAGTGCAGGGGAAATTATCCAAATGATTATAGTGAAGGTGTATGGAGTTTAAAAACACTGTAGTGTGATGTCATGTGGTAATACAGGAAGTATTACCACATGACATCAGAAGGTGGAACAGAGTGTTTTCTGTTTGAGAGTAGAACTCAGCCTAAATATGCAGGGTTTGTGTGTTAAACGTGGAAATGAAACAAAACACAACTCCAAGTCTGTTTGTGATGAGGAAACAACATTATAACATAGATCAGAAAGCAGCGCAATATGAGCCTTTTAAGTATTAGTGTGGTGTTAAAGGTTCACTATGTAACTTTTCTTGTCGGAAAGCCCCCACTTGCTTTTCTCATGGAGTTTAAACCATACGCATTAAACTTATCTATCGCTATTGAGATTAGCAGCTCAAGTTACAATGAGGTCTGTGGAGAGGCGAGCACACAGCCTACTGATATGTGATGATGAATGTGAACAAGGTCATTTTATTTTATTTATAAGCATTGTATCCTTACTACCTTGACAGGTATTTTTCAGGTTCAGGTAAGGTTCAAGTAACTTTATTTATACCCACAGTTAGGACTGGTTTGCAGCTGTAAAACATTCTAAGCAAAGCAATAACATCGAAATGGAGTCAAGAACTGGAAAAATTACACAGTGCACCTTTAATATCACCCATTAAAGACGCAGTATCTGGTTTTCACTGTCTTAAAAATGTAAAACAAAAAACAAAAAAAAACCCCGAAGTACTTCATTTTAAACAGCTTGCAGTGGTCCAAAGTTACTCGTCACTTACCTTATGCATTAAGAGCATCCTAATTATTCACTGCGATGAGTTTACAAGCGCTTTTCACAATTTTCAGAGAGTGCAACTAGCATGTTAACTAGGCTCTTCCTGAATACTGGACACAAAAACGCTTTGTAATTAGGTACTGGGGCAAACAGAATCAAAACACTGCTCAACTTCCTAATCAAACTTATTAAACCACTAAACCATCATTCCACACTGCATCTGCTTACTCCAAACTTCTTCAACCAATCTATCCTTCAGACTTCAGAATCTTCACAGGAGGCCATCAAAACTTATGGAACGCCTCCTCAGATGGTCTGCTCCTCTGCTAGCTCTACCACTGTGACGAAGGCCGCATTGACAGCATGAAGCTTGTTTATCTCATCTTTTCCACAGAGTTCACACATTTGATAGAAAAACAATCCACACTATTGGTAAATCCTGCTTCCTCGACCCTATTTTCTCTGTGGGTTTTGGAGGATCAAGCCGTGAAATCCAGTGGGCTAACTTTGTAACTAACCCAATAGTATGTTCAGAGGAGGGTAGAGGAAACAAAAATTAAGAGTAGCATGACTTCAAAATAATATTACTCAAGTAGAAGTACAAAGTAATGGTCCAACAAAAAGTATATTTGTGAAAAGTACAACTCAAGTAAGAGTAACTTAGAGAGTAACATTCAAGACGTAGCATCTTCAGTGAGCTACTCTTCCTGGGATTTTTCTGTAGAATACGTAATACCTTAAAGAGCGGGTATTACACTTCTCTGGGGTACTAACTGCTAACACATAACATATTTAGATCTCCATGTTACCTTGTATTGTTTTGAAAATTCTATATTCGCCAAAAACAACGTATTAACATGATTAATACATTTTTTCACTTTCATTTCCCCCGAGTCCCCCCTCCCTTTGCTCCCCCTTCAGAGTACTATCATAATTCATAATCCATTCATTACAATACTGCACATTGCATCAGGTTTGTAAAGTTGTAGTGCATTGTTTTGTATACTGCTTTTGTATAATTATGGAAAATTGTCATGTGGGAGCATGGGTGACGTAGGCTTGTGGGTTGAGCATTGAACAGAATCATACTGTTCACCATAACAAAGCTTTGAATGAGGCCCAAGAGAGATTGCTAGATTACTCAAACATGGATTGATGGCATTTAAAAACTCTTCAGGCATGTTTTTGATGAGGAAACAATGTTATAACATGGTACAAAGATCCAAAAAATTCTGTTTTGCATAATACCCCCTCTTTAATAATAACTCGTGTGACACATTACAGACATGCTCCTTGTACTATCTTTGTACAGAATGAGAAGCTAGTGGGCATACCTAAGTGAATAGCGTACTCTCTATTCTTTTAATATTAAAATGTTAAAAAAAATTCACTCTACAGGAACACAGTCCCCTCTCTGAGATCCTGGGGCAGACTAAGGCTTCAGATGTGAGCAGTGTAATAATGAAACTGCTGCTTCTTTAGCCTGGTCTCAGAGGGTTTAGTACAGACCAGGGGATGTGGAGCAGCCAATCACAGCACACCACAACACGCAGGCAGATGAGAACCAGCTGGAGGTCTGCTACTACTACTGCAACTACTTCTACTACTACTACTACTGCTTCTTTAGCCTAGTCTCAGACGGCTTGGGACAGACCAGGGCATGTGGAGCAACCTATCACAGTCCAACATAACATGCAGGCTTGTACGAGCAGATGAGAACAAGATGGAGGACAGATACTACTACTGCTACTACCACTGCTACCGCTACTACTACATCTGCTATAAGGCCTAGTACAACTACTGCCGCTACCACTGCTATTGCTACTGCTGCTACTGTTAGTACTACTGCTTCTGCTGCTGCTACTACTACTGCTACTTCTGCTAAAAGACCTACTACAACTACTACTACTAATACTGCTGCTGGTGGTACTACTATTACTATATATTATGGCTACTACAACTGCTACTACAACTACATGACTCCTGTTACTTCTAGTAGTACTATTAATACTACAGTTTTTGCTACCACCACTACCAGCAACTGCTACTACTACTACTGCTGCTGTGGCTGCTACCACTACCACAACGGCAAAATGCTACTACTATTGCTGTTACTGCTGGTTCTACTACTACTATTACTACTACTACTACAACTACTTCTACTACCATTACTGCTACTGCTGGCACTACTACTATTACTACTACTACTATTGCTCCACTGTGTACCCCAGAGGAATTGCCCACTCTGTGTGGTTAGTTTTGGGCAAACGGCACAGACCTAGAGTAACAGTGTAAATGTTTCTGTCCAGAGCTGATGAGAAACAGGCCAAAGCAAGAGGTCAAAACGGATGAAGCTGAAACACAAGACGGGATTTTCAGCACAGCCAGTGGAAACTCGGGGAAGACTGGAGGCCTGCTTTTTGGGGTTGCTTCATTCAATAAGTTATTTTTGTGCTTTGAACTTGATGATTTTCTTACTGTAACTTTTAGGGATGCATTTGTTTGACCGCCCCGATAGGTCCCAGTCGATTTTAGCGAGAGTCATTCCAAATTGATAAATGTGTAGAACTCAATTCAGACAGCTACACATATCAATCTGGCATGAAACAGGTTCACCCAAACTATTAATGTCTGTAGTGAGAAAGTACAGACATGGTGTTCTGGTGTTCAAACCAGTCCAATCCTTTCCTTGGTGTCAATGATCAGACTGGAGACTGGAGAGCCCCTTTAGCCCAGAATCAGCTCTGCTAATGTTCTATTAGTCTGCACAATATTTCTACTTGTTCCTCTATAAGAATCTACTACATTTTATATCTGCTCCATCCACATACACATACTCCAATGTAACTTAAAAGAAAAAACCTTTGGAGATGTACACACGCTTTTCTTTTTCACTTTGTATTTGAACACCATATTAGGGCATCTGATGCCCTCTACTGGCAACAGTAGGGACTGAACTTAAATTTTCAAAGATTTTCAATGTGTGGCTACGAGATCATCCTTCCAATAGTATAATATTAGTTAAGAAATCAATCATCTTTTATTGACTGTGGAAAGTTCATCTGTAGAAGTAGACTCAAGACGCATTTTATTTATAATGTCTTAATGTTTTAAAAGCCACGGTAGATTTGATAAGATGGGAAGATTTTCTTTTTAATTACACCATCTTTGTAATGGATTGTAGCAATAACTATAATCACAATTAAAAGATGATTAACTGCACAGCTCGGCCCACTGAAGCCTTTTCTGCTGTCTTAACTGACACATCGACTTCTCGCTGTGCTTCATTTTAACAGGCTTTACTCGGACGCTTCTCATTTCCCCTTGTCAGTCTGTGGAGGGCAGACATCTTCTTACCCATAATCCCCTGCTGCAGCCTCCTTCCACCCTTCATAAGCAACCTAGTGGAGTGTGCCTGGTGCTCCAGGCACCTCGACAAAGCACAGCACGCCATCCCCATATGTTCAGACTGACACTTAATATGGGGTCTTATACGCAGACTTATATTGTTTAAAGGGGAAGTGGTGTGGTCATTTTTAGGGGGAAGAAAAGACCTATCAGCTCTGCTTGTGTACAAGTCTCTCCACCAAAGTACATCTCCAATATGTTAGTGCCATATGAACCATCTCGCACACTGAGGACCTCAGGGACTGGCCTCCTGCTGGTGCCCAGAGTCAGGACTAAACATGGGGAATCAGCATTTCAGTTTTATGCAGCTAAAACCTGGAACAATCTTCCTGAAGATGTGAGACAGGCCTCTACTTTGACAATGTTTAAATACAGGCTCAAAACAGTTCTGTTTAGCTGTGCATGACTGAAAGGGTTTTATTCTGCACTCTTCTCCTTTAATGTTAACTTTATGATGATTATTTGTGATTGTTTATGTTGTGATTTGTTGTATTGTGATTTTAATGTCTTTCTTATTCTGTAAAGCACTTTGAATTACCTTGTGTACGAATTGTGCTATACAAATAAACTTGCCTTGCCTTGCCTTGCCTATCCCCCCAGACCCTTCTGTGAGGAGGAGATTGGAGAGGATACATGACATGGGTAAGAATGAGGAGGTTTGTTAAAGTAATAGATTTGATGATCATTTCTAAGCATTCCTTCAGTATCTAGAGATTAATGATGGTGAATGATTTTGTTTCAGTCTAATACCAAGAAATACTAATATTGATCCAATACCAATGAGTTCTGTATTAAATGCATTGCAACTGCTCTACTATAAAGAAATGTGCCTTGTTTTATCTATGGATTTCAGAGTGATGAGGCCAAAACAATCAACAATTTATAACCAAAATATGACATCATTTAAATGGCACAAAGTCCTCAAAATGGCACCAGGAAGGTAAAAACCATGAATAGAAGCTATCAGTAGGTTGGGGGTTCAAATCCCGCTCTCAACGTAAGCATCATTGGCTAAGCGGTCAGATCCACTGACCCACAGGTTGATGGTGCGATTCCAGCTCCCTGGGTGAGTGGAGTGCCTTGAAGGTGGAAAAGCGTGACCAAATGTGACCATTCACCATCATTATCTTTGTTCTACACCAGCTTGAACACATCTAAATAGTAAATACACATGCAGATAAAGAAAACTGAGCAATGTATTTAAAACTATATACTGAAATGTCATCCAAAAGATGCATTTTTTAAAGACACATTATGTATTTATTTGAAAACAACAATCCCATTGAAAGAAGTATCAACTGAAGTAACTTTTTTCTAATGTGCAGATTTAGTTCATTAAGTTACTCTTGATCAAAGTATTACATGAATATGTTTTTTGAGTCTTTATACAGTGTTCTTTATCCTTTTACCAGTCTACTAGTCAGCATTTCGCCTTTTATAACTAATCATTTCTGAGTGATTTCATTTTCAATTTATTCGAAGAAGCCATGTCATGTCAATTTTGACAGCAGAGGTGGGTAGAGTAGCCAAAAATGATACTCAAGTGAGAGTAACGTTACTTCAAAATAACACAACTGAAGTAAAAGTAGTGGTCTAAGAAATTAGTCAAGTAAGAGCAACCTGAAGAGCAGCTGTCAGGATGAACAAAAATGTTCAAATCATTTCATATTGCCAACATAAAGCTTTTGTCTCAGTGGGACGAGGAACCGCAACTTTGACTCAAGCAAGAGTACTGTTACACTGTGAAATATATTACTCAAGTAGAAGTAAAAGTATGGTGGTAAATACTTCAAAAAGTTACTACCCACCTCTGTTTAACAGTGAACTGCTTTGATTCACCGTACATTCAAAATCTGCACATTCAGATTCAGATCACACTTTCATTTATTTATCTCAGAATTTCTGTAATCTCCTGTTTACTTTCAACATCTTGAAACATCAAAATCATATTAAATCCAACCTACTGTGAACAAAATGATCACATAAGCCCCATCACATGAGATTTCAGTCAAAAAACAGAATAAAATTTATTTTTATTTCATTTATTTAAAGAGCCGTAAGATCCTGTCCAATGCTCCGCCCACAAGCCTACGTTGTCCATGCTCCCACATGACAATTCTCCGTAAATATGCAAAATGATACTAAACAATACACTACAACTTCACAAACCTGATGCTATGTGCAGTAATTTCATTAGAGGTATGCACACTCATTGTGTTGTGATAGCACTTTGAAGGCAGAGTGACTTAGCATGGAGAGCAAAGGGAGAGGAGACTCAGAGCGTCAGAAACGAAAGTGACACATATAAAACATGTTAATGTGTTGTTTTCAGAGAATATATTTTCAAAACAAATAAAAGTAACATGGTGATCTGAATATGTTACGTGGTAGCAGCTAATACCCCATAGAAGTAAAAATTATTATATCCCCATGACAACTGTTCCAAAGTTTGGTTTTAAAGGTGAGACAAACAGATGACGCCACTAGGTCAAATTACAGATCACATCTGTGGGGACGACCCCGCTGACAGTAAGAATGCATGGTTTTATGTATGTTTAATTGAATAAATGGAAGACATATACGTTTCATGCCATACTGTGGAACTTTTCGCGCGAAGCAATAAGATGTCCAGGTGTCGTAACGGCTGGGGGACCAAAAATACAGACTCGGTTGAACTGTTTAAAACGTTTATTTACAGGAAGGTAAATGTACAAGGAGACGTTGGAGATGATGGTAGGAGGCTGGGTTGGTAGGCGGTGTGCAGGTGTTGGTCGTGGATGGCAAGGCTGAGTGCTGAGAGTGCGTACCGGACGAGGAGAGCTGGGTCGGAGGTGGCGGAGCACGGATAGTCCAGGGAGCGGGATCTCGGTGGATACATTGACGATCTGGCGACGTGTGTCAAGTAGACCGGCTCCTTTGGCAGGTGCGTAGTGGGTGTAGACGGAGGCTCCAACCAGCTCCCGGTGCAGACACAGAAGGGGAGGGGAAAAACAGCACAAAAACAGGCAAAGTGGATTCATGACACCAGGGAAACAAGCAGGTGACCTCCACCAGAAGAGTTACATAATGCAGTAAATTTCATACTTGATTTCGATATTAAAGAACAGACTCGATACTCAATGCTGATTTTGATACCCAAATGATTTTAAAAGCTCTTTATAAGACAATATTGTATTTTAATACAAAATAATAGTATTTGTTTATTATATTATGAGGTCTTACACTAGTTAAACTCAAGATAAACTGCTCAAGAAAGGTCCAATTTTATCCAATTGATTGATTGATTATCCATTTTTTGTATTGATACCTGTATCTAGTTTCAACACTAGTTTTAGTATCGATAAGTATCTGATTTTCAATACTTTTGACAACCCTATAGTGCACCTTTAACTTTCTATCTCCATGAAAACAGGAAATCTTCCACAGTGAATTCTTCACGCTTGAAGACTAGAGGCAGCTAACGTCACAACAATGTTTTCTTTGCTAACTTATCTTAAAACAAACATGTTTAACTTTAGCTACAATTTGCTTATTTATCTTGCCTCCTACGCGCAATTAAGCATCAATTAAGTGCATTTTCCGTGTTGAACTAGCATTAGCGCTCCTAGCTTGTCCGCGTCAGGGTTGGCTGCGTGACAGCGTATGATGGATGGGCGTTTTGGTGGCAGACAGGGCCCTCAGAGCGATTGCTACCAGATGAAAAGGTTAGGATGGGAGGGAGTGAGAAGTCTGCGGTTCGATTCCAGCTATAAGTCTCCATGCACAGTCCCAGGAGAGTTATCAAAGAGGAGCTAAAAAAAGAAAAACCCAATGACGCAAGGAAATAGGTCAGAGAGTGCGGCTGTATACTGCTGTTTGGGTCTGTACAACTATATTAAAGAAGAAGACATACTGTGCTTGTGTCTGCTATATAGTTATAATCTACGACACCCGTGGTTCATTATGTTATACTCTTGACATTTTAAATTGCAATACTCATCTAAAACTTTTACTTTTGTAACTATTTCCATTCTATTTAGTACTTTCCTAGCAGCATACCTTTACTTTTATTTGAGTAATGTTTTGGGTTTTTTTTTTTTATTGGAGTAACTCTTACTTGAGTAAAGGTTTTGGTTACTTTTCCCACTGTGAGTAAGTCTAAAGTGTAGAGTAAGTCTATCTGCGTATTTCAAACTAACAAATAAGGCAATTATGGTCTTAAAATATACACATGAAAATTAATAACTTGGTTCCTCATGTACCACAACCCACTATCAACTCCATTATCTGCATGATACAAAATGTCCTCTGAAGAAACAAAAGAATAAGTCTATTACACACAGAGACCCAGCAATCTGTAATCTCAACAGAAAAAAGAAAATCACAAAAAAAAAAAAATCTAATTTCTTTACACCAGATCTCATTCACTCTGTTTACATGCATGCCAGGAAAACCGGACAACTGGCCTACTCCAATTTTAAACAGATTTATCAAAATGCATGTAAACCAGAGAACTACGACTGAGCTGCTGTGAATCAAATCTGAAAGATCCCAATAACAATTCTGGAGAAGCCGATACATATTCGGATACATGCTGCATATAACAGCCTGTAACTGCATGTAACAGTCCAATTTACATTAGGCGCAGAATAGGCATTCAACTGCATGGGGTAAGAAACAGCCAGGAAAATATTAAACATGTGTTTGGACTAAGGTCAGATGCTAATTGATACTAATAATACTGAAACAAATTAAAACTAATACTGAAACTAGATACTCATTTGAACAAGTATCGATGCTAAAAAAAAAAAAGTCACATTCACAGGACAGAAATGAACTTTTCTTGAATAGCTATAGAATGATCTTGAGCTGTATCAAAGACTACATAGACTAGTATATGCCCATGGACAACTATAGAACCTAGCTGCACAAGGGATTACACAATTATAAGATAAATAAATATAAAAGAAAGTACTTTTATTTAATGTTGAAATGACTCTACTGTCTTAAAGAATGTTTGAGTCTATTCTAAAATCGAGCTGGAAATTTTAGTTTCATGACAACGCTAGTTTGGATGTGTACTCACTCATTTTAGATCAGCAGCAATGACAAACTATGGTCTCTCCACCGAGCACCCACTGAGCACATGTTGCTTTGTTTTAGTCCATGTTAAAGTGAAAATGAAACTTACCAGAGCATCAATGTAATGTAGAATGTCTAAAAATCAAATACTTGATGTTAAAGGGGCAGTGTTATGCAAAAAGAGGTTTTAGTTGTCATCCATGCATGTTTGAGTAATCTAGGATCACTCCCTGGGACCTATTTGAACCCTCCTTACAGTTAGCTGTAAGTTTCTGTCCAATGCTCAGCCTACAAGCCACAACAATTCTCCATAAATATACAAAAGCATGATACAAAATTCTACAAAGCAACTTGACAAACCTGATGCGATGAGCAGTAGTTTCATTAACAAGATGCACGCTGATTGTGTTGTGATAATGCTCTGAAGGGAACAACTTCATAAACCTGATGCGATGTGCAGTAGTTTCATTAGCAGGATGCATGCTGACTGTGTTGTGATAATGCTCTGAAGGGGAGTGACTTAGTCGAAGGGCAAGTGGAGGGGAGGCTCAGAGCATCAAAAACGAAAGTGAAACTTATAAAACATGTTAATACGTTGTTTCTGGCCAATATAGCATTTTGGAGGAAGAGTGGTCCAACGGGTTTTGGGGCATTTGAATTTGGCAACTTAGCACACTCGGATTCCTTTGTGCATGTAAATGGAGTGAATGTCAATGTGTGTTCCGGATGTTCCGACGACACAATGCGACATACCCAACCTGCAATTTGGAGTGAAGACTTCCAAAAAAAGAGAAAACCTCACCGATCGGCCTGTAATCACACATTCCACTGGTAACAAGAAGACCAAGCAAAATCACTGATACAAGAAGAACTGATCCACCAATGCAGCAAATTACAAACCCACTAGGTTCACCAAAATATAGTCCCCACTTGGGTAATTGTATGTTTAGATGAGATGTGAATGAGGAGAAATGCGACAGGTTTTGTACTGTGGAATTAACAGAGATGAGTAGTAGGGAGTTACGTTTATGTTTTGAAGAGATAGAAATTACATCATATCTTTCACTTCTACTTGAGTAATTGTAAATGTAGGCTAGTGCGCAATGCCTGATTTTTATAGTCTTAAAAACGTGAAACACAGAACTAGTTCATTTTAAATGGTATGCTGCTGTCCAAAGTTATTCCTCACTTACCTTATGCATTCTGAGCATCCTAATTATTCACTGTGATGAGTTTCATAAGCGCTACAGCAGTCGCAGTAATGCTAACAACAGAGGGCAAAGCAGAGTCGACCCACGTGAGGTGTTTTTCACCAGCATGGGGGCTCCAGGAGGAAAGATGAACAGACCAAAAAACAAATAAGGAAAAAAAGCTTTTTAAGAGGCACTGAGTTTTGGGTGGAGAAGGAAGAAACACTAACTCGTGGGAGCTGTGGTCAATGAAGGGCTTATGACCATCACCTGAAGAAGAGAAAGTCAAGTTCATGAGCAAACATCACATTATGTGGAAAGAAGAGAAGAAAGCTGCTCAAACAACTGGGTCACACGTAGAAGGAGGAAGCGAGTATGGAAGTTGAAACAGTTGAAGAATCAAATAAAAAGAAAACTGCTGTTCAAGGCAAGAAGACAAAGATGAAGAAGACAGCTGAGGCTTAGGAGAACATGGCACATATGGAGTGAAGGTGCTGTACTTGTCCACAAGGGTGCCTTCTACTGTCTGTTTCAGATGCAAACAGTAATTTTGATTTTTGACCTTTCTTTTCTGGGACATTTGGGGGCTGTTTACACAACCATGTGTTTTCACAAATATAGCCAGCATGCCAACAGCACCCTAGTGTTACCTCTTGGTTCACAGACGATAAAAACGCCTATTTAGATGCAGACAGCACACAGTGAAGAGCTGCTTTTACAATATACATGTACTGGGGCAAGACAAATCTTCCTTTATCATAAATACGTTTTTATTTTAAAAGTTGTTTTTTTTTTTTTTTGGTTCACAGATTTCACAAAATTCGAAATCATAAATTACTACAGAAGCCTGTATGCAATAAGAGATGTTGGAGATGTTATTGCTAGCAAATGTTTGACATGTATGGCTTTACACTCTAATCGTGCACCTATACAATGACAGGAATTTTTATTGCCAAATACCACATGCATTCTGTAAGTGGGGTCACCTTCCCAAAGATCTGACATGTCAATTGCCCCCTAGAGCCAGTCATATATAACAACCAGCCAAGCAATACCATCTCAACAGAACCGACCAGAAAACCAACACCAGAAAAGTTACATAGTGCATCTTTAACACCTTCAAATTACACTTTAATTTTTGCAGTAAATTGCAATGTTTTGGCTGTGTCATCATAAGCTTTCACTGAATATGTGTAACGCAACTTTGACTGAAATGGCACTTCAGATTTTCGGCCCTCAAAATTGAACACAGATGTTGCTATGATACTCAGCTGAACAGAAAACTCCATTACTCCATAATTCTCACATGTATAATTTATGACGTATGGAAATGTTTTTGTGCAAAGTCCTCCAACTTGCCTGCTCTCTCCTCCTCTCTCTCCCTTGTGTCCGCTGTCTTCCTAATAGATGCGATGCACTCCCTTTTTATACGTTCATTTTACTTTCAAAGAGTGAAAATATCAGGCTGCATGAGATACCACTCCTCCGGATTGCCATCTTCTGCCCAATCTCACGGGACAGCAACTTTGAAATATTCTGAAATATACAAAACCTGCAGAATCTTAAAGTCGTTTGGATCCTGTAATTGGC
Organism: Periophthalmodon schlosseri; assembly: GCA_000787095.1. NCBI lineage: Eukaryota > Metazoa > Chordata > Actinopteri > Gobiiformes > Gobiidae > Periophthalmodon > Periophthalmodon schlosseri. The sequence continues at coordinate 3,526 of KN475375.1, read as the reverse complement.
AGTTTGTGAAGTTCCGTTAAGGGCATCTCATGGTAATACCTGCTACAACTACATACAAGAAGCAAGTACAGACAGTAGAGCAGATACAGTAGTATGACAGTCTTGGGTATTTGTTTAGCAAAATGTACCAGAATTTGATGAAGAAAATATAGACGATAAATCATAATATTGAAACTAATTTATGCCACTGACACAATAACCCTAAAGTAGGATTACCTTCCAAAAACGATTCTAAATGTACAATATTGTTAAAAAATCATAAGCTGCAATAAATAAACAGCAGAATTAAACATTTTAGTGTTTAGTTTGTGTCTACAATGAGCCATAGAAGTGATTTATTCAACCTTTTACAGCTTAAATCTTTTTGTATAACCAAAAATAACCAAAAATTCCCCAGTAGTGCAAAGAAAAAGTACATACAATAAATATTGACCCCAAAAAAATATTGTTCCAGGTTTCATATATTGAACAATGGGTAGATATAGTAATTATCATGACAGGCATCGCTGTTAGCAGTGACAATTCAAAAATATTCTATCTTTTGAATGGTCAAAAATCCTCAAACTGGCACCAATAAACAGGAAGCTATGACAACTTCTGGGTTGCCATGCTGCCCACTACAGCGTTTTGACAATTAAAACATTTCAAACTTGATTTAGAAGGATGCGGCCCCTGTATCGGACTGTTGTGGTAAAGAAGGAGCTGAGTTGAAAGGCAAAGCTCTCAATTTACTGGTCAATCTATGTTCCTACCCTCACCTATGGTCATTTGAGTAATGACCAAAAGGACAAGATCGTGGATACACATGGTCGAAATGAGTTTCCTCCGCAGGGTGGCTGCTCCTCCACGTCAAGAGGAGCCAGCTGAGGTGGGTTGGCCATCTGTTCAGGATGCCTCCTGGACGCCTCCCTAGGGAGGTGTTCCGGGCATGTCCCACCGGGAGGAGGCCCGGGGGGGACCCCAGGACACGCTGGAGGGACCATGTCTCTCGGCTGGCCTGGGAACGCCTTGGGGTCCCACCAGAGGAGCTGGAGGAAGTGTCCGGGGTGAGGGAAGTCTGGGAGTCCCTGCTTAGACTGTTGCCCCCACGACTCGGCCCAGATAGGCGGAAGAAAATGAATGGATGTAGGAGTGGTGACCAGACTGATATCTGTTTGTATAAAAAATATAATAAGTAAAATAAAATAAAATGTAAGTGATTTCTTCCATATCCATTCTGTTTAATCTAGTATCATTCATATCAGGGTACTGATTTTTTTTTTGTCAACCTTCCTGTCTACAGTGGGTTATGTGTTGTGCAAGCGTGAATTTAGTCATGGTGACAGTGGGTCAGGTGGTAGGGTAGCTGCCTGGAATCTTGCTGGTTTGAACTGTAATGTCTATGAATGAGCCAGCTCGCCTACGAGAATGTTTTGTGTGAGTGAGGGCTGGATAGCACTCAGAGAGCTCATTGGCGATGATTACTACATCCATGGAGTGAATGTAGATTGCCAAATTTTTTATGTGTGATAAATCATCCAAGAAGCTTCCATTTCTTAACTTTATTGGTGTGTCAGTAATTAGAAAGAAAAGAACGAAGATGAGGTTAGCAGATAATTCATTAACATTATCGATCGAGGTTTTGTCCCATTATGCTGCACTTTATGTCAGTGTGAAGAACTGCTTTGAATGCATTTCTTTAGGCAGTAGAAGGGGATGGAAGCCAAAGACAACCTGCTAAGATTTGTCTCAGTCAGTCACAGTAATGACTTTATAATATTTGTGGAATGGGGACTGAACCAATAACTTTAAGCGTAGTTGGCATTATACAGTTGAAACCATAAGTTTACATACACTATATAAAAACAGACACAGACAAGACGCTTTTTTTTTTTTTTCTCACTGTCTCATGTGAAATCAGACTAAACTTTCCTGTTTTAGGTCAATTAGGATTATCAAAATTATTTCTGTTTGCTAAATACCAGAATAATGAGGAAGGATTTTTTAGACATTTTTTTCATTACTTTCTTCAAAGTCAGAAGTTTACATACAGTAAGATTACTATTTGGGAAAACCCAGATGATGCCATGTCTTTGGAAGCTTCTTTTGACAGCATTTGCATTAATTAGAGACACAGTTGTGGATGTATTTGAAGGCACACCTGAAACACACTGCTTTTTTGTGTAACATCAGGGGAAAGTCAAAAGAAATCAGCCAAGATATCAGGAGGAGAATTGTGGACTTGGCTGGTTCATCCTTGGTGCCTGAAGGTGCCGAGTTCATCTGTTCAAACAATTATATGCATGTATAAACACCATGGGAATGTCCAGCCATCATACCGCTCAGGAAGGAGACGGGTTCTGTGTCCCAGAGATGAACATGCTTTGGTCGGATATGTGCATATCAACCCAAGAACAAAAGCAAAAGACCTTGTGAAGATGCTGCCTGAAGCTGGTAAGAGGGTGTAATTATCCACAGTGAAACGAGTGCTGTACCAACATGGGCTGAACAGCCACTCTGCAGGAAGAAGACATTACTCCAAAAGAAACATAAGAAAGCCAGATTACAGTTTGCAAATGCACACAGGGACAAAGACTTTCATTTTGGAGAAAACTGAACTGTTTGGCCAAAATGAGCACTGTTACATTTGAAGGAAAAAGGGGGAAGCTTGCAAGCCTGAGAACACCATCCCAAGTTTGAAATACAGGGGCAGTAGTATCATGTTGTGGGGTTGTTTTGCTGCAGGAGGGACTGGTGCAATTCACAAAATAGATGGCATCATGAGGAAAGAACATTATGTAGTGATACTGAAGCAACATCTCAAGACATCAGCCAGGAAGTCTGTGTATCCCTCAGTCCACCTTTCCTTCTAGGTTCAGATTCCCTGTTGTCCTGTTTTTTTAGTTCTCTTAGATCTATTGAAGGCCCATTTTGGATATCCACAAGCAGAGAGGGCTTGCTCCATGTGTTGCTCCTCCTTCACTTTTCCCTCTGCGTTTGTAGGAACCACTTGCGCCCTGTGTTGTAGCGTATGGATAACTCCGAGTTTGTGCTGCAGTGGATGGTGTGAATCAAACAGCAGGTATTGGTCAGTGTGAGTGGGTTTCCTGAAGACTTCTACCTGGAGTCACCGGTCCTCTCCTATAATTACTGCACAATCTAAGAAGGCCAGTTTGTTCTCCTTGGCCTCTTCCCATGTGAACTTGATATTTGGATCCACAGCATTAATATGTGCAGTAAAGGGTTCTTGAATTTTGATTTTAGTCCTATTGTCATCCACGTATCGATACCAATGCGTGGGTGGAGTGCCTGGAAATGAGGATAATGCATTCTGCTCAAATTGTTCAATATATAAGTTAGCCATAATAGGAGAGATCGGTGAGCCCATGGCACAGCCGTGGATTTGCTTATAGAAGTTTCCTCTAAACTGGAAATATGTGGTATTTAAACAAATTTCCAGCACTTTGCAGTGAGAGTTTAGTTCTCTCTTTTAGCTTAGTATCCTGCAGTAGTTCCTTTTTGAGAGGTCACATCAAATGAAACCATG
>KN475374.1:44864-57052 GCA_000787095.1 Periophthalmodon schlosseri | reverse complement strand
CAGGAATGCATAGTATGGAAGACATACTGAGCGCATTGTTTGAACTGTGCAGCTCAGTGTAATCCTATCTCAAATACACATTGTCTTTGCCTATTCGTTGTAATGGAGGAAAACTTCAGCCAAAGAGGTGATGCACTGAAGTGTGGCTAATGCTGCCTGGAGTAAACCCTACACATCCACAAATGCCCACTTCTTCAGCATAGAGACAGCAAGAGCCTCTCCTCTCTCTCCATCCTCTAGCAGCTCTGTGGGTGCTTCGTCCGGTCACATATTTAGCACAAACAGTAAAATCCTTTCATGGTTTATAATTTATACAGACAACATGCATTATTTATGATCCTTCTCAACTGTTTGCTGTGTGACCTTCTCAAGAATTCCCTTTTTTCATTCTTCACAAAGCTACAAGTGCCAGGAATTATAGCAAGGAAATGCCAATACAAGTTCTGTCATGACACTTCCAAGTGTGTTTATACAATTTTCTTCCAATTCTGAATAGTCAAACATGTTAAAGGTGCACTATGTACCTTTTCTGGGGGAGGGTCTGTCACCAGCTTGTCTCTATGAAGATGCAATTGCTTTGCTTGTAATGTTTCATATTATTTCAAACTTATCCATCTTGCAATTTATTCAATTACAAGGGTTTTTATTACTCAAAACTACCTTGAAAATGTATTCTTAGAGTGAGCAACGGCATTTCCACAGATCTGACTAGCAACTTGGTATGGTGGCTCACCTGCTTGTCTCCTTAGAAATAGCTAAGAAGCTAAGTTTAATGCCATACTGTGTAACATTCCAGGCAAAGCAATAACATCTATATGGGCACAAGCAGATGGCAGGCTCTCCACCAGAAAAGTTACACGCTGCACCTTTAATATCATAATATTTTTTTATATATAATGTATTTTCAGAGACCATGACCTTTAGCTTTGAAAAGCCTGTTCAAGGTGAGTTGCAACGTTTTAAGATGGACGTGCAAAAACACCATAAGGGAAAAAGATAACGTGGAATTGGCACACTGATTATACATGCAGCATTGGGCTTGTTGGTGCTCTGCGTTATAGCAAAACCAGCCCTCAGTTATTCAAACAAGTTTCATCCTGTTCTTCTCTGAATCCAAGCAGCACTGAAGGCAAAACTAACGGCTTAAGTAGGCTGCACGTTTAACTAATCAACACATTACGTGAATGGGTTAACAAATGTCTAATAAAGGCGTCCCACCCTGTAGTACCCTACTATGGAGAAAACCCCATCAAATCTTGTGGTAAAGTTACGCAATAATGGGGCAAAAACACACAGCACAAAATACGTCTAGGCCTGAACGTTACCAACCTTTAACTTGGGTCTCATATTCGGCAATAATCTCTTTGTCCTTCTTGACTTTCGCAGATGACATTTTGGGGAGATTGTATTGTGCAGTCCCGCAGCAATGGACGTCTATTCAACCACAATGCGGCGGCTGTGTGTAGCGCGTTTCTTTTGCAACACTCAGAGCCAGATCATCTCCCGCTTAACTTCAGACGTAAAACCAACACCACGAGCTGCTTCTCCTCGCACTGCTGTGTTCAAGAAGGCTACGTCGATCTCAAAAGTGCATGGTGATCTATCTTTCCCATCTGCCCTGACCGCTCCTCTAGTGTAGACCGCAGGGCGCGCGGGGTTTCATATCACTGCACGAACTGAAGAGCAGCTAAAGGCAATGGAGGCAGTGATTGTCAGGGCGCCTTGTGCACGACAGTCCACTCCTCTCTGTGTGTTTTTCTCTGTCTGTCGCTGCACAAGTTCAATGCTGCGGCAGAAAGGCTCAATGGATGTGAAAGTCAGCGCGAGACTCCGCCCCGCCCCTCCCCTCCGCGTCGAGTGAACTACCCAAGGATGGTTGTAGTAAAAGATGTGTGCAGTGCAAACCTGTGAGTACTACTAACTTCAAACATGCCAGACTTATTTTCATTTAAATGTATGTACACTGCGTAATTAGTGATTACTAGTGATCACTACTGATATGAAATTGGCAATGAATCCACGCCAGTTTTTCTGTCCCTGTGTCAGTGTAAGACCATATTAGTAATTCTAACTAAAACGTGGCAATAGTCTTGTTTAGATTACCACGTCGCTAAAAATAGATGTGGCTGTGCTAGAGAAGTTTTTGTCCAGGGGCCTTTCGAAGACAGATCTATTGGCTGTCATCGTGGTGTTGGTAGTTCTGCAGCCAACATGTGTGCATTTGTGGTTAACCCTTTCTTGCTTGTTCCTTGTTTGATTACGGTTAGGTTGAACTGTATCGTGTATTGTAGCTCAAAAACAAACCATATTGGCCAACTGAATGTATCGTGTACCTAGTAGCCAAATTATTATATCGTCTAATTAATTATTAGGCCTATATCCCTACAACCCCACTCTCCGAGTTTAACAAACAGTGCCAAAGCTTAAATAGACCCCAGAGCCCAAAGTAGTGCCCCCATCCAGAGACAGACATGTCCTCAGTTTATCATCAGTGAAAAACAGCAGTATGTGACTTTAACTGTACTATAGCCCAAAGTGTAATTACGCAGTCCTACTTCCCATAATGTGCCACAGAACAGAGCATCATTTCTTAATAGTTTATCTATTTTACGCTTGGTTATTCGTGTAGGATATTTAAATCCTTAAAATAGATAATTTAGTTGACGCGCAACGGAGTGCATATATGTATGGAGAACGCGCGCCCTCTAGTGTGCACAGTACCACAGTGAAGCCTAGTAGTTTTATTTTTATTATATTACTATTTTGTTTTTATCATGGTTCACTATACTTAAATGTAGACATTCTAAATACATCTATTTGAAATACACAATCAATTTTCTGTTTTATTTTTTGTATTTTGTTTTATTAGGAATGCACTGGTTATTGAAATGTTTCCACTATCACTAAACATTTTAGTGGTAGAGTTTATCAGTTCTATTCTTGTAGTCACTGTCTCTGAAAGTCATATTACTTTTATATGAATTAATCATAATGCTTTTGTACACTCATTCCACTGCAATCTTGTAAATATAGACACATCTAATAGTGACTCATTTTTTCTTCCTTGTGTCATGGTTTCTATTAACCTTGTGTCAGTTTTCAGTTTTGTCACATCCTTAAAATAATGGGCGTTTGTTTAGCCTGACATTATGAAATAATTAGAAATGACAAATTATTTTTTTGAATGTCTTCTTGGGGAAGTTATTGTCATTATGGTGTTTGCTGCAGTAATGCTGGTTTCTATGTTGTGCAAGACTCCAGTTGTGTTTAGCCACTCCTTTCCCCGCCTCCTGACACAGGATTTTTGCAGGTGAAGCAGCTCTTTAAAAGCGCTTTGCATTCAGTATGTGAGACTCATTACTGAAAAGAAAGTACTAGGCATACAGGAACTATGGTATGGACTATTTTGGCAATTCTCAGTGGTCTGTTTATACTTTTTCTCCTGTACTCAAATCGCACAAGGTAAGTACGTATTCCTTACTGTGCATTTTCATTGTTTGATATAATCTGGCATACTTAAACAAACCTTTCTTACAGTTTGCTGTTGGCTTATTCAAGTATCAACAAATCTAACCTGCTTCATTGAACACTGTTTTACTTGACAGGAGGAGAAATGAGCCACCCCTGGACAAAGGGCTCATACCTTGGTTGGGACATGCCTTTGAGTTTGGAAAAGATGCTGAAAAGTTTTTGGCGCGGATGAAAGAAAAGCATGGAGACATCTTTACAGTAAGAAAACATAACTATTGACTTGTGTAATTAGAGAGTTAGGGCTGCAAAACCACAAATAACTATAACTATGCTCAACAATACTTTGCTGATATTAGCTTTTGTTCAATTGCAAGTTAATTTACATAAAAATACAATTTATGTAACTATCATCTAATTGAAAATAAGCTCTGGATGGGAGTTGAAACTTGATTTAAAAACAGTAGAAACCTTTTATACCATCAAAACAGTCCCTTTATTAAAATGTAAATTACAATGCAAATTCCTGTATTTATTACTGTTATGAACTATGTTAGAATGAAAAGAGTAAACATGACTCAAAACTTCAACTCAGTGTTTTTGTTAGAGATTGCAGAGTATTCATCTCTTCAAGCTAGTTAACATCCTCTATGTGAAATACCAGAAAAAAGGGGAAAGAAAAAACCTAAAAACTAAATGTCATTGTGATATTACATTTCTTAATAACTTTGCACAATATTTTACTTTGTAAACTTTGATCGTACACGCCTACTCACTTAGCTGAAGAACCGTTATGTTACTTGTCTAACCTGTGGGTGGATATAACAAATTAATAGAAACTATGACCAAAGAACAATGAGTCACTACTAGGTATGTCTAAATTTCTCAAAATGCTGCATCAATTAAAAGTCTATTAAAAATATTTGTAATTCTTCATATGAAAAAAAATACTCATATATTTCTATTATATTGTATTATTCCAACAACTTTAGTTTTTTCACTGCCTCCTAAAAGTCTGTCTAAAGGTTCAATAACTTTTCTGGAAGGAGGCCCACCACCCACTTGTCTCCATGTTATTTGATATCCTGGAAAGTTCCACCATATGGCAATAAACTTACCTATATTCTACCTATACCTTTATTCAATTATGGTTGCTTCTAGTCCTCAAAAGCTCCCTGAAAGACATTAATTGTTACTCTGACTCATTGCTTCTCCACAGATGGAACTTGGCCTGGTGGCGTCATTTGTTTGTCTTCAAAAATAATGATACGTTTAATGCCATAGTTAAACATTTCTGTAGGAACCCTGCCAGAAGAGTTACACAGTCAGAAAAGTTACACAGCACACCTTTAAACTGTTGCTGTTATATAATGTAAACCATGAACTTTTTATTCTCTTCATAGGTGCGTGTTGCTGGAATGTACCTGACGGTGCTGTTAGATCCTCACTCGTTTGACACTGTGCTGAATGACGTGGGTTCACTGGAGGTGGGAAACAGCCGAAACAAACTGCTGGAACGTATCTTTGGCCTGCAGCTAAATGGCATCAAGGACAGTGACGAGAGGAGATGGATGGAAAAGTAATTACACTAATTATAGACGTAAGATTTGGAAAGCTGGGGTCAAAAGAGGCCTGGGGGTATGCACCTAGAAGTTTATGAAAAAAACTACAGCATGTAGTTTATTGGCTTTAAGTCTTCATCATCAGTTATTTGTATTGATTTAGGGCAACAGTAGCTTCTTATAAGATAAAACTAATCTCAAATTCACTCGTTAAAATGAGCAATTGATAACTTGTCTCCATGGAGATGTTATTGCTTAGGTGGAATGTTCCATAGTATGACATTAAACTTATCTTTCTCCATGAAGACAGGCAGATGACATCACTAGACTAGGTTACAGGTCAAATTTATGGAGAGGTGAGCCATAGTGCATGTTTTTCTAGGAATTTTTGAGCAGTAAAAATTGACTGAAAGAAATGTTTGTTATATGTTTAATTCCTAACATTTCAGGCAAAGCAAAAGCAGCTCCATGGAGATTTAAATGATTACATTATTTAAATTGGCCTGAGCAGTGTTGTAAATAGGTTTTGTATTGTTGTATCATAGAGAGAGATAACTTCCTCATAATTGCAATAGTTTTTACAGTAATACGTGTCCATCCAGAGGTTATTTTGAATTATGTGTTCATGAAGCCAACTTGTAGACAAGGCTCAATTGTAAAACATGCAAAATGAGAGGTGAACAACCAAGAATAACAGTGTCTATTACTGTGCGTGGAAACGTATGTAAGATAACTATGTAAATATGTTTTTTTGCATGCAGGCATTTTCACGCAGTAAGTCTGACCCAACTTTGCAGTAAGATGAAAACAAACATGCAAAACCTGCTAATGAATGATTTCAACGACAACAAAAATTGGAGACAAGACGGACTCTTCAACCTCTGTTACAGCTTGCTTTTTAGGTAAGCTATCATTAAATGGTGTATTTAAGATGTGTATTGATGGCTGATAATACAGTTTGAAGTTTCAATAGTTGTTAAACGACATGGCATGTTTGTATTTGTTCAGAGCTGGCTATTTAACACTATTTGGCAGTGAAGGCAATGCTTCTGCTGTGTATAAGGAGTTCCGCAAGTTTGATGATCATCTCACCAAACTGGCTCGTAAATCTCTCAAGCATGGTAAGGCATCATTGTTTATTCAATGAACCTGGTCCAGGTTCACAGACAAAACATGGTCACTTTTAATCTAAATCATGTTTCATATGTTAAAATCAGCATAGTATGACTTTCTAAGAACATGTGACTTGGGTGTGCTTACATTCATGAGACATAATTATTGGTGTGCTAAAATATTAGAATACAGATAAATCACGACACTAAATTTGGTGATACAGTTTTGATATTGTGGGCAGCTGTATTGATTTGAATTAAGTTAGTTAATTTAAAAAAAAATATTTTGGGAAATTGCTACAATTCTTTGCTTGTTTAGAGAAATTAAACACATTTTACTATACATTCACTGTTCTCATGATTAAAATAGGTGTATTTCATATCAAGTTTGTGCAAGCAGTGGTTTAACAAAGAAATACTGTTATTTAGAATGCATTTGGTTCTTAATAAATGGTTATATATCACAGAACATCATGTGCAATATACCTCTCATACCTGTCATTGCAATGCATATAAAAGATGAATTATCACTACTCTAAATATTTCTGTATATTTTTATTCCCTTTAGATGAAGAGCAATTGTTTATTTCAGCTCGAGAGAAACTATGGGACCTGCTGTCTCCAAAATGTCTCGAATCAAAGCCCAAACCCTGGCAGCAGGACTATATTGATTTCCTTAAAAAAGAGGGAGTCGATGCTGAGATGCAAACCAGAGCGTTACTTTTGCAGCTTTGGACCACGCAGGTTAGTAACGTCTATCTAGTGTCCACACATCTGTCAGTTTTCTCTCCCATGAACCACTATAATAAACAAGTGTGTCATGCCAAAATATAGCACCACACCCAGGTTGATCTCTGAAATTCCTCTTGGCGCTGTAACAAAGCCAGTGCAGTGGATTCTTGAGAGCGCATTCTCAAAACAGCCTGCCTTGACTTGTTACACAGAGTGGAGTTTTGCCAATGACTTTAGGTTCCCATAACGTTTTAGTTTCCGTTCTGCAAAGTACAGTTTATAGTACATGGTTTTATGTAAGCTGTGTCAGTCCTTGTACAACCTTAGTTCACAATTTATGGGAATACTATGTGGCAAGGCGAGTGGATGGCCCAGAGAGATTCAGACATACTTTAACAACCAACCATGACTGTACATTGCAAAATACATTTATGCAATTGCATTTACGCAATTAAATAAAAGTTAAATGTTTATTATTTTGCTGTCTATACACGATATAGTATCAGTGTCTCCCAAAGGTTTATACTAGACTATAGTGGCACAAGTGATCCACATTTTAATCCTTTTATCTAATAACATTTTTTGAGGAAATAAATATCACTTATTGGCTCTGCTGATCAAAAAAGCAACGATTACATATAAAAAAATTACCAATTTTAGTTCAGCTTGTTTATATAGTATGGGGGAATCCACTGTAAATAGGAAACTCTGCATATCTTTTACACATCCTTATCATTCAAACCCACATGCATCACTATATCTTATCTTTTGCTTGGTACAGCATTGTGTATTTTTTGTGTTTTTATCTACTTGTGTGACATCTATGTAGTTGCATTGTCCTGCCATGTGGTGGAGCCAATATGTTGCAGATTTTTTGTTACTTATGACCCAGCTTTAGCTTTAGCTGTGATCCTTCTTCCATTTCTTTTTCTTATGGTTTCCCAAGACCCACTGTACGCTGGGTGGAAGCCAAGGTACCTGCTTTTTCTGTAATCCCTTCATGCCGTGTTTATTTGTCCTTAATCTGGTTTCTTCTAATGGAGCGCACACTTAACGTATTTTGTAATAGAAACTAGAGCACCACTGCAGAGAATAGAGGGATTAGGTTTTGGACTAGAGCAGTGTGCCAGACCCAGAGCAGATACAAAGGTGTTTCTGCACAAAAAGAAATGTTGTATTTTCACAAATGCCTTCTCTACTACTCACTGTGAGCCCTGTGTGAGCATCCTGCTGTTTACAATCGATCATATTGACCCAAACAGAAATAGATGTTATCAATATGTTTATTTTGGAAATGTTATTCTACACCCCTGATATTTCTTTGTCCAGGAATTTAATATGAGAATAAAAACAAATTTCATAATATGGGGGATTTTATTTTTAAGCATTTATCAAATTAATCTTCATTCAATATTTTACTGTTTAAAATAAGCTTTGAGATGAGAAAGGGATGACTACATTTATTAAGACACAAGTGAGATTTTGAAAAAAATGCTTTTAACCATGTCAGAAAATTTCAGAAAAGGCTGGTTCAAATTTAAGACCATTTTGTGGTGACGAAAATAACTTCAACCAGAACATCTAATTACTATCTTTACCATAAAGCAGCGGTGTCCAAACTGTTTTCACTGAGGGCACATGTTAAAACATATTTGAAGCGGAGGACCACAGATTGGTGGTCAATAGTGAGTTAGATGGGAGCATTTAACAGCTTTGACAGCGCCATCATCATACGTTTAATAAGGCTTGAACATTAATTTTAGGTTTGGATCACAATGCAATGTATTGTTATTTAGTTTAGAATGGTAGAACTATATAACATGAAAAAGTTCTGCCTGTGATTATTTGGGCAGCAGGAAGCCTGAGGGACAATAAAAATTGGCCTGGGAGCCGCAGTTAGCCCCCGGGCCATAGTTTGGATGCCCCTGCCGTAGAGCGACATGAGAGTTTTGCAGCTCAGCTAAACATTATTTCCTACAATGTAAGTTTTTGATGTCGCTCTTTTAGGTACTTGCCCTGGCCGTCAGCCGAGACCTGACCCAAAATGTGTTGAGTTGAGAAGAACAGCTCCCATAACCCACAGCAATTACAGCAGGCAGGCTCAGGTGTTTGACTGATCTGATTCACTCAGTCTGCTCCTGTGCCAGAGTCAGACAGTAGCTCTGACAGTCAGAAAACTCTGAGATAATTTGGGCTAAAACTGTACTTTTTTGTATAGATTATTTAAAAGTGTTTTACTCTTTAATTTAGTAACCTTATGCAATAATTACCTGCTCCAATAATAAGACATTCTTGACAATGCTCTGTTAATTTGTCTACCTATTAGGTGAAAAAGTTATGATTGCTTTTCATAAGGACAAGAAATGTTGCCATTACTGCTAAGTCTCACCTCTAGTTCTAGTTACATTTGTAAGACTATTAATACACCTTGAACCAGATTATATCTTTTGTGTGCATCAGTTTTTTTTTGGGAATAAGCTATACTTTAACATTGACTAGATTGAGAAATGTCTCTTGGTAACATAATACAACTTAATTTATCCGCTGTATAATAAAACAGAAATGTACTTCCAATTCAAAACACTTTCCTCCAGATTGGCATAAGCTACTTCCTCTAGTAAAGGAGCCATGGCCTCATCCTTGTGAATAAAGATTGCGTGCCTAACCTGCTGTTTGTTTTTCCAGTGCAATGCTGGACCTGCTGCCTTTTGGCTCCTTGGCTTTCTGCTCACTCACCCCGAGGCCATGGAGGCAGTGAAATCAGAGCTCAAACATCTAACTCCACAGGACAGCCCCCCGAAGTCGGCCCCCCTCCAGGAGCCAGGAGCGCACACCACCACACCTGTGTTTGGTATGAGACATCTGCTGCTTTATGCACTGAGTCAGCTGATTTGACCTACACACATTATAATTACAGAGACTTATCAAGTTTAATAACACAGTAAGGAAGTCATGTCAAGAACGTATCAAGAATGATACAGGCTTAGGCATATTTGTGATTTTGTTAACAGCTGTTCAGCAAACAATAGGATGGTGTGTAAAAATAAAATCAGGTTATTTTTTTTACAACAACAATTACGGTAATCCTACCAAATGTTACCAATTGACTGCCAACTGCTACTGTCATAAAATACATGATGAGGATTTTCAGGAAATAAGTATTGATATTGCAAATAAAATTAAAAAAGGACAAAATATGACCTTTCCAAATATGACCTACAAAATATGACCTTTCTAGTTTTAGAATATAGTCTTGATCAGTTTCAGAAGTAGCACAAGACCACATGGTAACAAGAAACTACAATGGGCAAATTCCAGATTACAATTACGTTTTGTAATAAAAAGGTTTATTATTGTAATTTTTCATGTATTTATTACAGGGGCTGCAGCCTTGTCTGCTCAACTACCAGTCATTGTAATGGTGATTTCATAAGAGCAGGATAAGACAAGATGTACAGGCAGTAAACACTGATACAGCATTGAGCTTTAGTTACACATAATTGCAGTGTGTATCCTGTGATTGTGGTTGTGTTGTTTGTACCTGTCTCTATGTCTCCTGAGGCTGCTGGATTTGACATTGTGCCCTTTGGCCTGTCCTCTTTAGACAGCGTTCTCAGTGAAACCCTCAGGCTCACAGCAGCTGTAATGATCAACAGAGACGTGGTCCAGGACAAGAACGTGTGCATGGCTGACGGGCGGGAATACCTCCTCCGGAAAGGGGACAAAGTCTGTCTCTTCCCATTCCTCAGCCCTCAGATGAATCCAGAGATACACCAACAACCACAGGTAAAGTGGACTCTTCAAAAGCATCTAGGTCTGAACCATTTTGGGAAAAAAATGGGAATTTTCTGGTAAAGATATGGAATTTAATAGTGGTATTCTTAAAAATCACATTTTAAACATGTCTAAAAGCATTAGCATTTCAGAGAAGATGGAAATACACTGAACTAGTACAAGAATCCCTTACATTTCAGAACCTATAGAACTCCATACTACAGGGTTAACATGTTTATAAGACTGGATATCTTTCTTTCATTTATTCATTTACATGTGTTTCTGTGTTTTATTGCAAAAATCTTTGAAGACCTCTCCAAGACGTGTAACTTTGCCTGATGGCTTTACTTGCTTGTCTCCATGGCGATAGATATGTTTAATGCCATGCTGTAGAACATTACAGGCTAAGCAATAACTGCTTCATGGAGACAAGCAGATGACAGACCCTCTACCAGAAAAGCAACATAGTGCACCTTTAAAACATCAATATGCAAATTACTTCACAGTAAAGACTAGCAGAAAGAGAAGAAGGAGACAGATAATGTACAGAACATCTTAAACTTTTGTCCCTAACTGCCACACCATAGCTATAGTATAACTCCTTTATCATGATGAATCCTACTGCGCCTCTCTGTTTTTAGACCGCCCCATCGGCCCTCTTCAAATGGCAGGATTAACCAGTGTAATTTATATCTCTGACAGTGAGAGTCCTTTGGGATATGGTGATAAATGCCTTCAAATTAAACAAATAAGAGTTGGCTTGAAAAATCAGCACAGCCACATCTCCTCATTTCCCAAGAGGCTACATGTTTGTGAGCTTTGGGGGGGGGCACCATGATATTTACTGTACTCCATATCAACAAACAACACTGTAGTGCAAAAGTTGTTTTAATAATTCATGCAAATAGCTTTATAAAAAAAAAATCTATGTTTTTTATTATTTATACTATGGAAATTTCTGGGAAGGTCCTTTAAAGTGCACTACATAGAGTGTGTGCCACATGCTTGTCTCCATGCAGATGTTATTGCTTTTCCATGATGTTCGACAGTATGACATTAAATGTATCTATCTCCATGGAAAAAAACAGAGGATGTCATCATTCTTACTGTGAAAAGGCGACCCCATTCACAGTAAGAATGTTTGTCAGGTATTTTCAGCAATAAAAACACCTGGACTTATATAAATACAAGAAAGATCAGTTTAATGTCATACACTGGAACATTCCAAGCCAAGCAATGTTATACTCCTACTAGAAAAGAAAAGTTACATGGTGCACTTTAAAGCTGTGTTATTACAATTTTACACCAAACTAATGCAAATATACTGTAAACTACAGAAACTTAAAGACTATATCCACATTAGCCAGTTAGCAAAAGTGAATGTCTAACCCTGTAACATAGCATTTTTTTTTCTTTCCACAGATGTTCAAGTATGACCGCTTCCTAAATGACGATATGACAGTGAAGAGGACATTTTACAAAGATGGGAGACAGCTGAAGCACTACAGCATGCCATGGGGAGCAGGTGGAAACATGTGTG
>KN475374.1:21207-44804 GCA_000787095.1 Periophthalmodon schlosseri | reverse complement strand
TGCTGTCTTCACCATCAAACAGTGAGTGCTATAATCCACACTGCTCAGATCTGTATCTCTAAGATGATGTAACATGAATATTTTGCACTAATGATCAAAGCATTTGCCATTTTGTAATTATTGCACCATCTCAAGGGAAATTTCTATAACATTGTCTGGTTAAATGTGTTTAACCAATCACTCATCCTGCCCTTTCAGTAAGTTCATAGCTTATATACGTAAATAGGCTACTCTGGATGCATTGCCGACATACTTAACGTTTAAGCCAACCTCACATACTATAAAATCAAATTTCTTTTCGTTTAATTTATACAACCTGATATACTAGTGGTTGTGAGCCAGTACAGTGTTTGTGGCACTCTCTTGCTAAGATAAGGGAAGAGGGTTATGTCTGAAAGGGTGTCAAGGGGAACCTAAATTAAAATGGAAATTGCAACACAATGGGAGGGGGATAGTTTTCTTATTGCTGGTTGTTGTTTCTCTAAGCTGTGTCTTTTGCCTCAGGTTTGTGTCCCTGGTCCTGACACATCTGGATGTAGAGTTGTGTGAGCCAGGGGCCAGGCTCCCCCCAGTGGACCCCAGTCGATACGGCTTTGGGATGTTGCAGCCCGATGGAGACCTGCAGGTGCGCTGCAGGCTAAGGACGACGCGGCACTGAGTATGGAAGAAGAGGGTTTATTTAATATTGTGTGACATATACTGTATGTAAAACAATTGTGTGGTTGTATTTATCTTGCACTTTACCAACCTCTGTCTGTTTTTACTGAATAAAGTGACAAACCTCTTCTGGCTTAATTGTTGATTCTCAATACCTTAACAATAAGAAGGCACATTGATTAGAGCTATTACAAACATAGATACTGTGGACGTGTGGAAGATTCAAATTAATCTGAAACCTAAAAATAGGTTATTGGCAATAATCAAGTTATAGGCCTATACCTAGCCAGTGACTATCTCACCCAATCACTGTGGCCTACAATATATGGCTAATTACCAAACCGCGGCTCAAAAACACTAAGAACATCATTGATTTCGTCTCATGTGGATCCTTGTGAGATCAAATGGCCACGCTGCGGACAACTTAAAATATGACCGAATATCGCAGGCTGTATATGCAGCTGCTACACCCATCTCCAAACATCAGTGTCTCCACGGGCGACACGTTTAGCGTCATGACGCAGCGCTGAAAGAGTTAACACCGCGGATGGGAGAGATGTGGGGCTCCTCCGCTGATCTGCGCCTCCTCGAACAGCTGACGGCAGCCGCAGGTACGTGTCCGCATGAGCCCGGGCAGACTTGTTGATCCAGCCCGCGGACAAGACGCTGGGACGGGACTTTCCTGAATCCTCCACCGTGGCACGGACCTCTCTCGCTTCCTATCTACCATGTCGGAAACCGAGGAAGTGGAAATGGATTGGGTTAGACCCTGGCAATAGTGAACTAATTACGGCACCATCTTTTGGAAAAATACACATCTGTTTTGTTATTCAGCAGAAACATGTCTTTAATACGGAGGGGTGTGGGCAGCTTCCATCCACCACAGAACATCAACAACAAGTCAACACGGTAGGCTATTTGATTTATGTCATTTGTCCACTCTTTAATCATGGTATGTATTGATTATCGGTGACAGACTGATAGTGTGAACCCGATAACTGCCCCTTTATGGATCATATTAAACACTGATGATGTTTGAGATGAGGGGGTTTTGGCTGTCACAGCACTGCAGTTTTTTCTGATTTACACGGTTTTATTACAGTTTTCTCAGTAGCTACGCAACAGCAGCGTGTGCAGAGGAGGTGATTATTATTTATCGAAGCCTTGACTTGAACAAAAGGGTGGAGACGCCTTCAAATTAACATTTCTATAGATATTTTCATACGCAGTATCCATAAAATTAGACTGTTTCTTCGTTTTAAGGCACTATTCCCCCTTAGTAAAGTTTTATCGCGGTCATCGGGGCACATCTGTCTATAGGCCTAAGTGTTGATCTTCGCTCATAAATGAAAATAAACATATAATAAAAATGAACAGGGTGCGCCACGTCACTTCTTGCATTGTGGAAACGCATTTTGTTGAGGTAAACAGAAGATGGAGGTGGTTGGGTTCAGCTAAAGACCTGCGTTTACACGGCTCGCTGTTCCCTGATGTTTTCAGCACCATTTCAGTGGACAGCTCTCCTCCCAGTCCTGCACAGCCTCAGCGAGGCAGCTACGGCCACGTTTCAATTTTAAAGCTCCATATTATTGTATATTATTGACTTGAATAATCTTACTTAGCATTTAAACTTTGTGTCCCTCTTGTCTTTTTTAAACATGAGACTTCACAGCTACATGTGAGTCATCGCTTGAGGGGTGGTGTTGTCAATGGTGACCAATTCTTTTGTACAAGTTTGTATTGTAGCCTAATGTAGAATGGACTCGTTTAAAAATATCAACTAGTCATATTTACACAAATGACACATATATTTAAGCACAGTTGCTGTGATATCCCCTTGTTTTATAAAGGCTAATAGTTGTTTTTTGTTTTTGTTTTTTTATATATAAAGAAGAGATGATGATTCAGTTGTTTTTTCAGCTGTATAGGCAGAGATTTGATTTAATAATACATTTTGTGTTCACAGTTAATATTACATCACTTGTGATACCTCATTAATTTATGCTCAATATATATCATTGCAAAATCAATATATGCGTCACGCAGAAGTGCTTGTATTGCGATAACATGCAGTACATAGACATATTGGAGACATTTCTCTCTTCCCTTGTACTATAAAAAAGGTTGCGGAATCAAATCTTTTGACCAGTGATACATTGAAATGAAAAGCCTTGTTTTTGCATTTGGAGCATTAAAATCACACTATGTAACTTTTCCGGTGGGTACTATCCACTCTCTGCTTGTCTACATGGTGATGGTATTACTTTGCCTAGATTTTTATACAAGATGGCATGAGACTTATCCATCATCTTGGAGACAGCAGGTGGACCACCAAGCCAAGTTACAGGTCAGATTTGTGGAAAGGTGAACCCTTTCACAATAAGAATGCATGTTTTTCAAGGTATTTTTGAGCAATTGAAACAAATGCAAGATAAGTTTGATGCCATATTGAGGAACATTCTAGAAAAAGCAATAACATCTCCATAAAGACAGGCAGGTGGCAGACCAGAAATGTTAAAGTTACACAGTGCATTTTTAAATTAGAGCAAAGCTTGCCTGTTATTTTTTCATTCCAATATTGTACCCTACAGTGGGCTTTTCCAAACTTCTTAAATTCTGACTTCCAAAATACACACACTAATAACCCTGTGAAACTATAGAAAAATATCTGAAAGTCATTTATAATTAAATCACCATACTGTATTACATAAATTCTTTGATTCAAGACCTGTATCTCAGTGTCTTGTGGCCCCTATGGGATCACAACCCTAATCCCAAACAACACTTTGGCATTGTCTTTTTCAGATCTCGTTATGCCAGTCGTGAGGCTCTGCCCTGAGCTCTAAACTTTGACCCGATGTTCCTGCTGCCTCAGAAGAGAGTGTACATGGAGAAGACCACCATGGCTGAGCTGAACAAAACCGGCTCCCGCTCCACCACCTCCCTGCCTCCGGAGCCTGTCGACATCCTCCGCAGCAAGTCATGCTTCCGGCGGGTGCGTCTCAACGTGGGGGGGCTGCCACACGAGGTGCTCTGGAGGACCTTGGACCGCCTGCCCCGAACTCGACTGGGCAAGCTGCGGGACTGCAACACCCACGAGACCCTAATGGAGGTGTGCGATGATTATAACCTCGAAGAGAACGAGTATTTCTTCGACCGCCACCCCGGAGCGTTCACATCCATACTAAACTTCTATAGGACGGGTAAACTGCACATGATGGAGGAAATGTGCGCTCTGTCCTTCAGTCAGGAGCTGGACTACTGGGGCATTGATGAGATCTACCTGGAGTCTTGCTGCCAGGCGAGGTACCACCAGAAGAAGGAGCAGATGAACGAGGAGCTGAAGAGGGAAGCGGACAACCTGAAGGACAGAGAGGGAGAGGAGTTTGATAACACATGCTGCGCCGAGAAACGCAAAAAACTGTGGGATCTGCTCGAGAAGCCCAGCTCGTCTGTGGCAGCCAAGGTAAGAGTGTGCAGAGTATGGGAGATAGAGGAGTGAAACAGGATTTTCTAAGCATGGGTTCTTCAAATTGAACCCATATTAGATAGTGGAATAATATAAACGTTTCCCCATGCTTTCCCGTTTTCATAGATTTTAAATGCAGTGCTGAAGGTTGCAAAGTTGATAATGTGATTAAAATTGAATCACGATCTCATCCCTGCGACAATCTCCTATTTTGGTCATATTGTCATTCACTATTTCACTATTTATAATGCAGCTGCTCAAGCCCTGTCACTTTTCCCCACCCACTTTTTCTATTGGTTAGCCTTTGTAAGGTTCTGAATAATGACAGCTAAATTTATGAAGTGTGGACTTTCAGAAGAAGCCCATGAATCATGATAAAAATCAAAACTGTGATTTGGGTAAAAAAAAAAAAAGTGAGTACATCAGAGAGATTGCTCATGTTTGGAAGATGATGCCAATGGCCAATTTGATTTGGATTAGTGTTGTCAAGATGATGACATTCCAATCTTGTTTCCAATATTAATGAAAGCGCTTGATCATCTGGTCTTTTACTATTTATGATAAAGGTTTTTCTAAAATATCCAGGAGTGTACAACTCTGTCATATGTTATTGTGTTAGTACATGCTCAAATCTAGTATCTAGTTTTAATACTAGTTTCAGAATCATAAGTGTATGGGTAGAGTGAAGTTAATAGGGGGATACGTAAATGTGGTCTAAAGGAGTTTAAGCAAAAGTTAGATATCTGGTGAAAAGTTAGTTGGAAGACGATACAGAAGATGACATTATGGCAACTCCTATTGATGTCCCGATGTACGGAATTGCTAATCATATTATATGATGAACAATTATGACATTACAGTATATGACTTTTATGAATTAGATTTAGTCTATGAAATATCTAACACAGAAAATGACTATATTGACTCATCCAGATGGATTGCCTACATGTATAATAATAACGATAAATTTGATGTTGTTCAGCCAAGTAAAAAAAATCAATATTCTTTCATTAGAACTTGACATGCCATGTGCTGAGCCATTGCATTTTTATTGTCTGTGGATGTAGTGAAGCCAGATTAGACTTAACTTTTGAACACCTAATGTATTTGTATTTGCAGTTCTATAATATTCATTTTAGTTTAGACAGTTTGGCAGCTTATTAAGAACTGTCTACCATGCAATGATCTGTTACGGTACTGGTCTTATATCCAATTTCATTCAAAGCAAGGAACACACAGAAGCAGTCATTGCTGTGACTATAATGTTATGAAAGAAGTCAGTGATGCATTTTAATATGACAGGAAATTATTTTTAGTGTTGTTTGCTAGCTTCATGCTTCAAATTCAGCCACCATCCACTACGGCTGCGGGCGACAACAAAACAATGAATGACTTTGTTTTACTCATTGATTGATCCAGTGTTATTTTTATTCTTATTAAAACAAATAGAAAATGTATTTTATAGCTAAGACATACTTCTAATAAGTGCCGTTTCACACAAAAAATGGTCCAAGTTCTTCCTCTACAGTCTGAATTCTGCTCCAAACCATATGCTTTTACTGACAGGAGACTTGCTGTGGACCTCCCCATTAAAAAGCTCATCACTGACAATTACAAATGACTGAATCTCAATCTTCATTAAAATGTGATTAATTGGCCAGCGCTACCATCCCTTAAACCGTGACATGCGCGTGACGTTCCTTTGAAATACAGCCCCCTTCGTTGTGGTCGTGCTCCCCTCACCACGCTCCTGTGCCAATTGAATTTGAGATCATCTGCAGGAAGCTGGATATTGAATTATATCCCGGAGGACGTAAATAGCTAGTTGGGAATGATTTAGGGTTGTTGGGAGCAGTGATGGGGAAAGATCCTCCTTCTACAAGGTCTTAAAGCTGTCATTGAAATGGTCTGAAATAACAGAAAGAGCTGTTTTAACATATCACAATAAAAACGCAAGAAATTAGACACAAATCTTTAACTCTGGCAGCTTGTAAATATACATAGATGTCTAAATAATTAAAACAATGCAATATAGCCTTATAAACAAACAAGTTGTCCTCAAACTGTGGAATCTGTAAATATTGTAAATACATCAAGGTTCATTATGTAACTTTTCTGGAGCAGTGTCCGCCTGTCTTGTCACTTGCATTGTCTAGAATGTTCCACTGGCACTGCATTAAAAGTATCTGTTTCCATGAAGATGAGCAGGTGGTGCCTCCAAGTCAAATTACAGGACAGATCTGTCGTGAGATGACCCTGTTTGCAGAAAGAATGATTCCAAAGGTATTATTGACTAGAAACATCTGTGATTAAATACATGTAAGCTAAATAATAAATAATAAAAATGAAAGCAATAACATCTCCATGGAGACAAGCACCTCCACCAGAGTAAATTAAATTTTAATTACAGGTTTTCCAAAAGATCATTCTTACAACTTGGAGCTAGCGCATTCATGTAAAGCTGTATTGATGTCACAGTTAATTAGCATGTGTTGTTTCAGCGTTGGTTTTATCGGCCATAATCTGTCATAACATGGCTGTCAACTGTCCAATCAGAGCGCCACACCCATCGCTGCCGCCGCCCTGAGAACACAGACTTGTTAGAAACCTTTGATGCTTGAATTCACTGGATCAAAGCTCACATTTTTTTTCTATGTTAGCAATGTTTTTTAGAAGAGCGCAGTGCTTGTCTTGCAGCAAATCACTGTAGAGGAAATGAAAATATTAGCAGCTGGGGTCTTGTTTTTGAAGCTTGTTGTTGAGGTTGTGCAAGCAGTGTCAGAGCTGCCTACTAACCAGTCTGTCAGTGAAATGTCTTCTTTGTGGGAATCAAAGAGATGTAAAATCAATGGATATCAGGTTAGCGCTAAAGAAAATGCTGCTGTCTACAGAATGGGGATGACCACAGCAGTTGGACCATACAGTACTGCTCTGTGCTGGCTCCATTATCACGTCCTAATATCTCCCATTTGTCAAACTATGAGAACCATTTGGAAGCAATTTAGCCAACTGGGGGCTCGTCACTTTGAATAATGATGCGCTTAATAGTGTTTTCTGCACATAGCCTCAAGTGGACAAGTATATGGTTAAGATGTTTGCTGTTATAACTCAAGTGGCTTTAAGGAAACAACCTACTATGTTTAATGTTTCAGGGCTGGGGGAATCACAGGATATTTATCACAGGATGCGCGCAGTTTACAAAATGTTTGCATTTGTTTCAAAAATCTAAAATTGGAAGAGCAATTTATATCACGTGTCTTTCAAATGCAGAAGAAAAAAAAATTCTCGTAACATTCAGAACAAAATATAGTTAGTTATAGTTAGTTGGTGCTTCAGTTGTTGATTTTCCTTTTTACCTGTAAGATGCCATGTTTGTTGTCTCTCTGATTGGTTAATCTGCCTGTCAATCACACCCAAGTCAATCGAGGTGACAGACCCACTCATCTTTGTAAAGTTTTGTCAAAGGGTGTGGTTCTGGCTGGCTAGGTAACATATTTTGGGTTGTAGGTTGCTTTGTCCGTCTGTCCACTAACGGCCATATAGGGTTCCATAAGTATGTATTTACATTTCAGTATAACTTTAACTAAGAAGCTGGGTTTCAATCAAATCCCAGTTTATAGGGAGAGAATATGGGCCAAAGTAGGTGTGTTAAAAATGTATTTAATTGTCTTCTCAATGCCTTTTACCCTTTGTTGTCATTTTGCATGGCCTAATTGTATTTTAGTGGAGTATCTTCAAATGCTGCATGCTCACATATTCAATTTATCTTTTATCCTTTCTATTTTTGTCTCTCAAATGGACTTTTTATTCAGCTGTGAAGGTTACAGCGCAACATTTTTCTGATGAAACTTAAAAGTAGGGCAGTGTATAAGACCCTTATAAATCATTTTTTAACAATCCATTTTTGGAGGGTAAGGATTTTAGTAAAAGATTTACAGGACAAATGGGATCCTGCAATGCATTGGTTGATTGGTTTATTTTAACATCATACAGTAAAGCCAGAGGCAAGTTTGTTTTGCTGGAAAAGATTAAAAGAACAGGAATGACCACAGATTGGATAAAACTTCAATTTGTACATCAACAGATTTAAATCTATTAATCAGGACAAATGCAACATTTGATTTTGGGCATTGCTCATTTCATTTCTAAAGGATATTAAGTCAGTGAAGATCACAAAGACGGGCAGTACTTTGTGAAATAGACCTCGCTTTTGTTGACAAAAATGAGCGTTGCATAAAAGATTAAAGGCCATGATACACATAACCTCGCATCATCTTTTAATAGGATAAGTGTGATTTTGTTTTTAACCTGCAGACAGATTCAAGTGTAACGGTGCATTAACAGATGGTGAATGGGAACGACGTGCACAAAACAAATGGTCGCCAGGCAACAGAAATACAATTTTATCATCCCTGACGCGGAGGCTGATCACAGCAGCAGCAGCAGCTTCAGTCCGGTTTTAGAGGCCTGCATTTCTATGTACAAAGTCTAGTGTGAAAGATGCAGTCTTCATTTTGGTGCTAATCCTGTTCTCATTGTTTTATATTGTAATTGGTCTGTTAGTATGAGTTAAGGCCATATTGCACCTTATTGTAGAACATTTCCATAAAACTAAAAAATGCATGGCTGCAGCAAAGATAAGTCAAGATAACTTTTATTTGTCTCACAATAAGGAAATTTATGTGTTGCAACACAAAGTACAAGAACAGTAGAAGAATACAATTATGTGGTCAAAAACTCAAGATAAATAACTTAAAAAAAACCTAATAGTTGAATGTGAAATATACAAAATCACAATTAACAGTTTGCGGATGTGTGTCTAAAAATGAAGATTATATTGTACACTGACACATGTTGATAGTTGCAGTGTTATTAGTTGACCCCAGCTTTAAATGGAGCTTTCTTAGTTTCCCTTCTTTCTTTTCACATTGAATAGTTTATATCACTTAACATAACGCTTGGGCGATTGGTCAAAGCCAGCCTGTATCCTGTATCACTTCAACAAAATAGTGCATTGAAAACCTATTGTACCCCAAATGCTTCTGGCACAGAAGAGAAAATGCCATAGTTGTCCACTTCCTGTCCGTGTTTCCTGTCTCTCTTATCTCATTCTCCCTTCTCCAGGCCTCTTCACTAAACCTCCGCCTAAATGTCACATAAATGTCACATTAATTATTCTCGGGGAGACTCTGGTCCAATCTAGGGCTCCTGTCTGCTGTTTGCTGTCCTCAGGAGTCACAACGCGCTCCATCCTTCACTCAAATCAGATTGGAGTTACCGGGAAATAAGATTGGACTGTGTATGCTGGAGGCGATGGCCGCAGATTTTACAAGGAAAGCCAGGGTCACCCCGATTTAAGATATTCTATAAGTTAGTGGTGTTAAAATATACAGTTTTGTAGATCTGATGGCTTAAACTATGGTAAAATTGCAAGTATAGTCATGACATTATAAGTACATTTTCAGAAATCAGAATCTAATATGCTATGGTGTACTCCACTGTATTAACCTTTATTGAAATTTGAGTCATGAAATGGTCTCGAACAAGCTATCATGTTATAATAATAGTTTGCCCATGTCGTGCAAGTTATTTGTAAAATAATACCAAAACATACAAGGAGACTGTCTAACGGTCTTACTACTGACAGTTTCTGCTGCAGTGGGCCCAGAGCAATGGGGTAACAACACTTAAATACTGTTTGAGGTCCAAGCCCTTCCCTAAGTACAATTTACATTTAGGTCAGTCTGGCTGGTCATTTGGCCTTCTTAGCTCAAAGAGGTAACACCTTTACATTAGCATGTGAGTACAGGTAAGGATGATCAAGCAATAAAGATGTGAAATAAAACAGCAGCATGTAAATGGAAAAACACAAAGGTACCTATAGCTTTCCTGTGAGACAAAAGGATTGGACAAAGAATAGTGTAGCTTTTAACACTTCTTACAGTGTGTCTTGGACAACAGAAAAACAGCGCATAATACTAAAATGTCTACCACAATACATAAAAGAACTCCTAGTCCTAGTTACGAAAATTGATACATAGAGTGAATAAATTGTAACAGCTAAGTAAAAGTATGCATTCATTTTAGCAGAGCTTTCAGTTTTAGTTTTTATATTGTTCTTACAATATATATTCAGTTGGGGAAATGCTGTTGCTAAGTTAAATGGAAGTTTTTTTTTTGTGGTGGTGTAACTTTAAGTCATGACTTTAGGTGGAGGAAATTTAAGCTTCTTACTTTGCTTAAAAGAGCTTTATCTCATGAACAGGTTTATTGAAGGACTGTTTAACCTCAAAGTCCCACCCTAAACTGCAAATTTCATTTCACTATAGCTTTAACTAAGAAGCTATGTCTTAAACAAACCCAGCTTTCTATGGGAGAGAAAATTGGCCCAAATATGTGTAAGATTGTGATCAAATTTAAACTCCATATTTTGTCTTCCCACTGATGTTTTTACACTGTGATTTTGCTTGGCGTTACTGTATTTTAGTGGGCGTATCTTCAAATGCTGCACGTCCACACATTCAGTTTATCATTCTATTTTTGTCATATGGGTTTTACATTCTACAGTTCAGGTTATAATGCACAATTTTTTGATGAAACTTAAAAGTAGGACACTATGCAGGACTCAAAAAGCCTCTTTAGAAATCATTTTTGATATTTTTAACCATCCAATTTGGGAAGGTGAAGAGTTTTGAAATTTAGAGGGCAAATTGGAGCATACATAACTGTCAGTTCTACCAACTGTGTTAAAAAAGCAGAACAACCAAATTCCAAATCTGTCTGGAAGTTTTGTGCATCAGATGGCAGCCGGATAATCCCAATTACTCTGCTCTCTTGTTGCACTGAAGATGCCACATAAATGTATTTTGGCCATGTTCCTGTTCTTAAACTAATGTGTGATGTGATCCAAGAGGGAGCCATAGGAATAATGAGGTATGTGTCTGACAGAAGAGGAGTCGGAAGTAGCCCGGGTTTGCACGTCTTTAATTAATTCACTAGTGATATAAAGATGAATTTACATGGTGTTATTAATATCAGTGTCTTAGGGACTCTGTTGTGCCCGTATGTCCAAAGGGGTGGATTTGTGATTAAGTAAAAATTGTTGGTGGAACAATTGGCTCTGTGCACAATGGCACCACACTAACATAACCACTGTAATACTTTGAGAATGCCCAATATCGTCTGATCTCGGAAGCTTCGCCGGGTTGGGACTGCTTAGTGCTGGGATGGGAGACAGCTGGAAAAACCAGGTGCAGTATTTGGGCTGCAGTGGCTCTATTCCATACCGTTGTTGTGTCCTTAGGCAAGACACTTCACCCACCTTGCCTAGTACAAATGTGGAATGTCAGTGATTGGTGGTGGTCGGAGAGGCCGATGGTTCAGATTGGTAGCCTTGCTTCTGTCAGTCTGGGTCCAGGGCAGCTGTGGCTACAGAAGTAGCTTACCACCAGCAGGTGTGGAGTGAATGAATGTAAAGGGATTTGGTTGAATAAAGTGAATATTCCACTGGAGGACACTTCAGAAAGATCTAGAGCTTAATTCCTGATATCAACAATGCCGCCACTATGTCCATGAGCAAGGCACTTACCGTACACGCACCTGATAAATAAAATATTTTATTATTGTGGCCTTAATGTCAGGACATTGTTGTGGCCATAGACCTCAAAGTCAAAGCAGCAAGATGTGACTAAAGAAAATGAACTTAAGTATTCAGAGTTGACTCGCTGCTCTGTATGGGATATATAAAGTTCCCCTTATGTTTTCAGTCTTATACTGCATGGCCCCATATAGTGGTGTATAGGACCGGATCATGTGCAGAGCCTGAAGTGATCTGGATGTGTGTGCTCTGCTCTCAGCCCCTCTCTGTCCTGCCCCTCCCTGCCCTTCTCTGCCCCTCTCTGCCCCTCTCGGCCCCTCTCGGCCCCTCTCGGCCCCTCTCAGCCCCTCTCGGCCCCTCTCGGCCCGTCACTGCAGCTATGTGTCAACTCCGACTCTTTCAGTCTCCGCTCCGGTCTGTGACACAGGACGACTGCAGGGGTTTTGGTGTAGATTCAACATCCACAGATTTAGCAGAACCTCAAGACAAAGATGTGTGTAAATACAGTCAAAAGAGTGAGGATAACTTGGATGTAATTGCTTTTTAACTTGACAGTATCCATTAGGCACAAAGCACTTGAAGACATTCTCTCATCCAGACTCGTTTGATCTCACAGTGTATTGAAGCAGTATTGTATTATAGTTATGAAATACTACATTGCACTAAATTCACTTGAGCTTCAGTACAGGACTTGGTTTTCAGCTGGCATCACAGAGAGACTTTCTGGAGCCCATTGATGTCTTTTGAGTTGGCCAAATATTATACAGTTATAGTTGTAACATAAGGAGAAGTACATTTTCTTAATGAATGATCTGTTTTGTGATAAAACAGATTTAGTTGCAGTTTCAAGTAAACATGCAACCTTAATGCAATCTGATAAGGTTTGAATTCATTTGAACAACTAACAAATACTGCATTTTTCTTACCCTAGCTCTTATCTCATCTCAAGCTGAGGACTGGCACATAGTTTCATGCTGCTTATGAAGGCAGAGGTGCTAACCTGAAGTTCATTCAAAAGTATTCAGACACTAAATAGATAAATGTATTTACCAGTGTTTTTTCCATGACACTTTTAAAATTGTTTCGGTTAATGCTTAAGGACTTACCACAAAGTTGACAAATTTTGCCAGTAACTTGATTTCTGACACCCAGTGTTGAGCCCCATCAGTGGTAGAAGGACATGAAAAATCACAGTATAGATATGATTTGAAATCTCTGTACCACTTTAAACACTGTAGTGCTAAAACTTAGTAGCAGCATAAATGTGCAGAGTGGAGCTGAGCAGTGCTTGAGTTGTGTTTTGAACCATTTTACAAGGCGCATGTTAAATTATGGAGAGGACAGTTGGGGGAGTGTCACCTCAGATTTGCAGTTGTGAAGTAGATTCAAGAGATGTTAAGTTTTAATGGCAGTGGCTGGGAAACACGCTCATTATTTTGTGTGAATTCTATTTATATCAGTGTAGGTTTGCACATAATTGCTATACCTGAACTTCCTGAATGCCTTATACTTTTCTTCTTTTAACAAACCAACTTTGATGTAAAACAGTGTAGAGCTGTGTATCTACATTGCTAAAGTCAATGTAATCCCTCATTCGTATTTCATAGTACAGCTATAAGGCTTTTATTACTTTACATTTCCATATTGGACCAATGTAGAAATGCAAGATCACTGGACCATTTTTTCCCCATTTTTTGTATAACATTTCTGTAAATGCTTACAATGGATACATGAATGAATTACACCAGCAAACACTGTATGTACGTTTGGTAAATTTTGTGAAGTCTCATGCGTTGACAATAAAAATAATCAGAATCAGAAAACTTTATTGGTCCCTTGAAGTGCAACTGATTAGAGCTGCCTGGCCAACCACACACAGACATAAGCACATGAGCAGGTACAAAAGTATATGCAATAACAGTTCACATGATGATGTGCTTATTATTAAATGCTCAGATCAATTCTACATTTCTTTTAAATTCTATATACTTAATAGATATCCATTTCATATAAGCCTTTACAAACATTCTAACATCACCCCACCCTCCTGTTAATGTTTACTCTTTAATTAGTGGGTGTGGTGCTGCTAAAATGATTTCTCCTTCAGTATACACCTGCTATGTGTGCAATGATATGACATAAGATATGCATCAAGCGTTTTGGGTTTCCTGAGGACAGTTCATGACGGGACACACAGTGTAGTATGGCAATTTGTCCAATGGCATGATTTAAATGTGTGTGTGATGTTGAATACATATTATGCATGAAACCTCTCCCCATGTGATTTCACTGTTCAAATATTTACTTAATGCTTGTCTCATTTCAAGGTCCTTAATTAGATGGACTAGTTGAACCAGAGTAACCTAAACCCATGTTCGGGGAAGCCTTTGATAACAGTTGCCATAGAAACATGTGTTTTGTGTTACTGATGGTTCAAATGAAATTCTACTGAACAGGGCTATGAGTGGTGATCATCTGCATACCCTTAGGCAATAAGACAGCATCTGCTAGTATTTAGTAAATGGGATTTGTAATGATTTTAATACAATACATACATGGGATGTTGCACTATATGTTGTTGCTATATGCTCAAGTATAATAGTTGAAGCAGGCCTATTTCACGCTGATTTTGAAACCAAATGAAAGAGTTGAATTTTAGTTATCTTGATGGAAAAATGTTCTGACGTTATCATATTAAATCAGCAGAAAACACTGAATCATCCATACGCAAACAAACATTGGTTAGTACATAAGTTGTGACTGGTCAAGTTGCCTTTTTAAAAAAAATGAGAATACTTTCTGACTAAGCCCTGAATAAATAAACAAAACATTGCAATTTTGGGATATTGTGGGCTGTATGCATAATCGAACATGATGAAGTTGGTCTGAATATTTTTAAACTGACACCTGCTTACTGGTTGTTAAATTCTAGCCTATTTCCAGTTGCATTTGAATATTTGTTTGTAGTATCGCCTGAATATAGCTCTGTCTCAAAAATCACTCAGATTCTTTCAAAATCACTTCTATTGTTGTGTGTTTTCATTTTATGTATACTCAGAATAGTAGGAGATGTTTTGAAAATGGGGGGAAGATTTATAAGCGCCTTTAACTAACTTGAACTTTACCGTATATAGAAAAATCATCATTATTCAAACGCTTAATCACTTCTAATGGGCCTCCTCAGCTCATTGCAGTGACTGCTCTCAGTAGTGACGGTGTTTAACATGAAGATCCAGGAGCAGAGTTCTGTTTGACCTCATGTGCCTTGTGCAAAGTGTAACTCTGAGGGTCATATATTAATATTTGAAGTCTTTAATCAGTGTGCTTCCAGACACACCGATTGGTGTGTCTGGAAGCTGGAAGCACACTGCAAATACACACATGCAAGTACAGCAGGGACTTGTCACATGCATGATATGAATTTCAAAGGAAATAATTCAAAAGGCTTTAGCAATATTGAAACATTTAAATTTGAAATATTGAAACATTTCAATTTGGAGTAGCTGGTTTCAATCTGTGAAAGGAGGAAGGAGGTCTGACTGAGCTGGACTGCCTGTAAGCGCTCATCCTAAATCATACTTTCATTGTCTAAACTGTATGTGGTGATTGTATTACTTTGGGCAAAACTGTGAAAGAAAGATGAAAAAGTCAAAGTATTTCTCGCAGATTTTATATAAAGCTTCAAATGTTGTGATTTTGATACAGAGTTGTGCTGAATTTTGTTCAACAGAAACAACTGAATGAACCCTTTTTTCTAGCTGTTTTTATTTGTACATTTTTATTTGCTCAAATTATGAAGTTGATAAAAATAAATTCTCAGCTTTTTCAGCAGGTCTCAAGCTGCAATAAAAAATACTTTTCAATCATGTTTAAAAATGTAGTGGTGTAGAAAGTACAGATGCCTGCTGTTAAATGTAGTGAAGTAAAAGTAAGTCAATATTCACTGTAAAAGTTACTTAATTAAATTACAGATACCTAATTTTTTTTTTACTTAAGTACAGCACTTTACTACTTTTACTTTATGTTCCACCACTGGGTGCATTGGTATAACATCATATATTACTGGTAAAGGCCAAGGGACAACAGGAATTTTCAAGTTTTGGCATTTGAGATTGGAGTAGAGAGCATTTCCTCTTTTTTGCCTGCTGTGATTTGTGTTATAATTTGCCATATATGGTAACTTATTCATTCCAGCGTGATGGGTCCTTTTCACCAGTATTAACAGTATTTTCTGTTCCTAATTAGTCAAGCATTAATGGACATGTAACTAGCCAAACATAGCCTACACTGAAATAGAGACAATCTCACTTGCAGCATGTGATTAGTTAAACATTATTACTAACCCTAATCCTAACCCTAACCCCAACCCTAATAACCCGAACCCTAACCCGGCAAATGTACTATCTTGAATCTAATTTTTATAATAACAGGAATTGTCACAGATAATCGTTATTATAGTGAGGTTATTAAAAATCTCAAATAGACCAAATGTGAACTGCTCATAGCATCTCTTTACTTCACCCTCATTTATTACTGGAGTTTAAATGCCATCACAGAGGTCACCAGACACAAGTTTAACTATGAAACTGTTCAAATGAATGTTTTTCAGTTATGTTAATCCCAGGCCACTCACAAATGGATTAGCAGCACTGACATTGAATAGCTATTATCCACGCTCATGCAAATCTGCACAAGCACAATATCATCTGAGAGCATAAGTTTGGGATTAAAACTTGTTGCAAGAGATTACTTTGGGGAAGTCTTTTACTTGGACACAAATTGTATTAGAAATGTTTCGGTTATGTTTTATATATTGGTAGTTACATACTTTGTGGGGATATAAGTGGGACTATGTATGTCAGAGAGGGAATCGTTATGTACAAGTTGTAATAGTGGAAGTGGTACCAGCAAATATTAGCAACATGGCTAGTTCCACTTGCCTCAAACGTGCAGATCTTAACTTCCATTCATTCTCTATGGGAAATTAGCCAAGTCTAAAATAAATCAATAGTTAAACGAGACACAGAGGACAGCAGGTTACACATGGATAATTAGGCTACAAATAGCTGGACTGTCTCAGATCCAGGTCAAGTTACAGGTCAGATCTGTGGAGAGGAGACCCTGCTCACAATAAGAATGCATGTTTTGAAGGGATTTCTGAGCAATTAACACCTGTAAATAAATATATTGCTAGATAGAAATGTTTAATGCTATACTATGAAACATAGCAGACAACACAATGGAATCTAGTGTGGCAGGTAGCAGGCCCTAAACCAGAAAAGTTACATATTGTGTCTTTAAGTCACTGCCTTATCTTGTCTGTCTGACTGTCTCCTTTTCTGTCTCTTTCTTTGCCGTCACTAAAATGTTTTAAAAGTTCAGTGTTGCTGTCTCCATGGCAACTGTCACAGAGTCTCAGCTGCCTCTGATTCACTGCTGTTTGTGTGAGTGTAGGATTGTGCGTGAGTTTGTGTGTTTGTGAGTTTTTGTGTTTCAAATCAATGCTTTGCTCGTGTTTACATTTCTGCCTCAGAGCTGCTGTCTGCCGAGGATCGCATGACGTTCTCGGATTTCAGTAAAAATAAACTTCTGCAAACTGCACCAACAGCAGTGTGGAGATGATGTGGTGTAGTACTACTGCACTGATGCCTCTACACATGCATTGTTTTGTTTGGAAGTTGTAAGGAAAAAGGATAGAGGTATAAAGTAGAAATAAAACAAGATATTGAGATTTTTACATAACTTTCAAACCCACAAATTGACGTAAAGTGTTTAAATTGCCCTTGATTTGTCGATTAATTGATTGATTGAAGTTGTAGAAGTTTATAAAGTACTTTTTCACTTTTGTAAAAATAATAACAAAATAGGCCTGTTTTCTTTGATAGAATTGGCTATAATTTGTTGTACTTTTTATAGTACTTTCTGGTCAGACAGCCACCTCCTTAGGTTCATTGCTCTTCTATTTCCATTACAAATACAAAAATTCTTCTTGGCCCAGTACAACAGCGATATTTTACATGATATATGGAAAAACCCAAACAATATTAGCCCTGAGATACACCTACTTATCATCTGTATTCCTAACTATCCACCTACCAAATTTGACTCTTTTGCAAAAGCTTTCAGTGGGAAACATCTCATGACCCATCTGCATCTAAACACACACCTGGATAATACATTGCATTGTCATTACATCACATCATATTACGTCATACACATCATACATTATTCAGCACAGGGCCCTAATAAACAAACAGGGCAACAAGCAGTTCAGTGACTACAAGACACAAAGAGTTACAGTATGAGTCAGTTTACTTATTTAAGTCAATAAGGAGTTTGAGTTAGGGCCACAAGATTAATAGCTACTGAATCTAAATTGCAGTTTGAATGGAAACAATTAGCAACTATAATTTCCCCCAGTAAATTATATTTCCCACATATATCCCAATATTTCCCACAATAAAGTATATTATTCTGCATAAAAACGCAAACTCTGTAGTTTAGATATACAAACATAATCTGAAATGTAATTCTTGTATAGTTTGTCAGTTCATATTTCAGTGTTTTTGAAAAGAAAATTGCAATTAGACATTTTGATCAGATAGTGCAGCCCTAGTCATTATCATTGAAAATCAAGTCCAAGTTTAAACTTAAAACTACTATTTAAAAACAGTATAGCAGATATACAGAAGAAGGCAGTATAAGGACTTGAGAGCTGGAACTAGTCAAGTCCGAATCCACTGGTCCTGGTCATGACTTAGCAAATTTGAGTTGAATCATGAGTCCCAGAAGAGACTCGAGTACTACATCTCTGTTTGATCCACGTTTGCTCGATTAAAATAGATCAATACAGACAAACCATACGGACAAAAACAGAATTATATAAATAGCAATACTATAAAATAGCATTATACAGTAAACACTGGATTTAATCAAATGTAGCCCTTCTGGTCATCACTCTATATAAAGGCACTATTATTAGTCTGAGTGGAGCAGTAGTTTTCTTCTCTTTTGCTTTCATACGCTTGGACAAAGTGACACTGGGTACATTTACATGCTTGGAAAGTAAAAATCTGATAACTACAATAATCAGATACCCCAATAATAAGATTTGATTATTAGTGTGTTTACATCGCCAAGAGAAATCTGATCATCAAAAACACCTGGGGACATGTGTCAAGTCAGTGGATTTTTAGAGTAACTGTTGTGTTTTGAAGACAAAGTACAAGGAATTTTAAAATAACTCCTTCAGTCTTTCTTTTATTTTTGTCTTTGCCACATCAGTTTGCCCTTTTTGCATAATTTCCTTGTCACAACCTATGAACAATCAGAAAGAAACCAGGTCACTTGCATCAGATGTAACTCAGATATTAACATTTCAATATCTGATAACTCCAGTATTAAGATAATGATCAGATTTCTGGTGTGCGTGTAAACAATAGAGCTGTGGGCCTTTAGTCGTTTAGTCGAATAATTCAAGTTTATTTATATAGCACATTAAAAACAACTTCATCTACCCAAAGTGCTTCACATAAAAGTCAACAAGAAAAACATATATACAGATAATAAAATACATAGGAAAAAACAAAAAAATAATTGACCAAAATTTGCATTGGGACAACAGCAGAAAAACGAGATGTTAGAGAGTGAGTTGGCTAAAGATCTGTCTTTAAACAGCTAAATACATTGTTTCTAGTACTTTTCTGCATATGTTTTTATATGAACTCCTGTGCAGTTGTAGTCTTGTGAGTGCAGTTTGGGTCAGGTACATAGAGATATGTAATAGTTTGTAGAACTTTTGCCACACCCTGTTTTTAGTCGACCAATTGAGCAGAGGGACGTGTCTTTGGTCGACTATAGCTCTAGTACACAGATCCACTGTTAAACCTTCTCACGTTAACCAGAGCATTTAGCTGAAACAATGTCGCTGCCGTGTCGTGAGCCAGACCAGGGCCTATACGTGTTCTATTTATACCGCTCTCGCCGTGCAGCTCTAGTTTAAATATAGATACTGAGTCTGGATTCTCTTCTTCATCTAAAATGCATGAATAATTAAACGTCGCAGGAGATGAGGTGGGATTCATTGAGGAGATGGATGGTCGCAGGCACAGATTTCCTCCCTGCATTAGACCTGTAGTCGGTGGGCCTGCTGTGGAGCACTTTGGGTCTTGAGAGCGTAGTACACAGACACGTTGTAGGGCAGTCCAAAATGTCTGGTCTGAAACATTTATGTAATCTGTGTTGTATTTTAGGACAAAGTCAGGGAACAATGTTGAAGCAATCCACTTGAGTTGCATAAGAGTTCACAATAGTGTAGAAACATGCTGTATTATTCATTATGGAAAAAAGGAAAATAGTGATTTCGACTGTAGTGGCTTTGATTAGGTGCACTATGTAACTTTGGTGGTCCATGACCTGTTTATCTCCATGTTATTGCCTGGAATGTTCCACTGTATGGCGTTTAACTTAGCTATCTTGCATTTTATTTAATTACAGTTGTTTTTATAGCTTATAAACGCTTTGAAATATGTCTTGCTTTAATTGGGATCACTTCTCCACAGATCTCGCCTGTAACTTGGCCTGGTGGCTCATCTCCTTGTCGCTACATAGCTAAGTTTAATGCCATAGTGTGGAACATTCAAGGTAACGCAAGAATATCTACATAAAGACAAGCAGATGATGGACCCCCCCACCAGAATCCCCACCTAGTCAACTCGTCTCACAGAAGCAGTATGCTACGCACATTATACCTCGACTGTCTCTAAACTGGCCTTCATACCTCCTGTTTAAACCTCATTGTGTGGAAGCATAGTCAGGCTTGAATAGCCAATAACGCTGTGTTGAATATTCAAGTCACCGGGTCTTGGACTGATGGTAAATAAACTTCTCCTGCCTCAAACATCCAGAGTCTTTTCTCTTTACAACTCCAAGACTTGTTAGGACAACACTTATTTTTGCCTAACAGCACCCCCTAGCTATTTGTCAGGATATAAATAAAGCTTTAATTCCATGTATTTTATTTCTATTGTCTAACCTTTTAAATAGATTCCATTATGATGATTAAACAGATGGCCTGAGAAAAGACAAAATTGAAACCCTTTTTATTTGGTCCATGTGAAGAGCTCTGATCCGTCTGTGCTGTTCTAAGTTGGAAGTGTTGTAGACCACAGTTAAGCCAGTGCCAGTGTTTCTCTACGACGCCGGGGGAAAAGTGGGAGCCTCAGCCTCCTCCCGTCTCCATGGAAACTCCTTCCTCCTCTCTCTCTTCCACAGCACCGAGGGCGAGCGAGAGGCCGAGTGTTGCACATTCACAATCAGAGCTGAAAACCAATCCATGTTAGAAAACAGAAGCATGCAGTGCAGCTGACCAAAGATAAGAACCTGTGTATTTGATGAGAAGACCACTCAACCACTGAATTAAAAAAAATTAATTGTGAATTTATAGCTATAAATGTTCAATAATTATTGTATTTTACTCTTTTCTTGTCTTAAGTTGCCATGTCTAATTCCAAACATCTGTAAATTACATCCTGCATCCTGGGTTTAACACCAGATGCACTTCTTCATCCAATTATTTGCATTTATTTTTGACTAAGTTGGTCTACTAAGCAGGTCATCTTTTTCCATTCTTGCAAAGATTATAAACTAGACTGAAATACAAAGTTTACACAATTCTTCACAATTACCAAAACTTGGGACTGGCACAATGGGTATAGCCCTACTCCCTTGTCCCCTTGTTGCTCCCTAGTGTGAAGACAATGTGCTATAAGTGGCAACATTTAAGAAAAGGAGGTACATCTACAATGCAATCTGACCCAAATCAGAAAACCTACAGAGATTTGAGAGGTACATAGAAGAGGCGGGGGTAAGACAAATTAGGGATGGGAGGAGAGACTGCTGTTCCGAGGCAGGTCGACGATGACGCCTCCTGTCGAGCTGCCAGGGGGTTGTCATGGCGACGGGGCTGGCAGTCAGAGCTGGAGAGGAGAGCTGCTTGGTCACGGGAAAACAGGGAATAGAAAGGCTAAGCCAGATGCACCAAAACATCTGGAGTTTAGATGGAGCACATGAAGAGTAAGTTTGATAACCACCAGTTTATGTTTAATCCTTGCTTAAAGGTGCTGAACCTAACTTTGCTCTAGATTTTTAAATCCCCTTCACACTATCCCGAGTAATATAAAGAAACTATTAGAAGAAAAACAAGACTTAAGTATATCACCCATGTAGTTTGTCAGGTATTTTGTTAATCATAATCAAGTTGGTTGAAACTACAAGGGGCACAAATCTTTGTCCAATCAAGAGATGGAAGGGAACCATGTAGAAACAACTGCCTCTGTGTCTGTCATGATGCAATATAATAATATCAAGTGAGAGAAGGGACTAAGTGGCCGGGGATACTAGTCAAAAATGAAGAGTGTAGCTGTGGCTTCAGACTTAGCTTAACACTGACTGACTGTGAATGAGGAGTGAATCATTATTAAAGGCCATACCACCTTGAGAATGCCCGAATACGTGGTTAGTATTGGATGAGAGACGGTTGGGAATACCAGGTGCCATAGTGGTGCGGCAGTGCTTACTATTGTTGTGTCTTTGGGCAAAACACATCACCACCTTGCCTCTAGTGCCCATGTATGCTGATGTATGAATAAGAGTGTGTTTGTGAGCACAAATGAGGGACAATGGATGGAAATAGGTGTGTCAACAGTTTGCGTATGTTCATTGCACTGTCCCAGCCAAACAGCTTTCATAATTGTTGATCTGAATAAAGCTTTACTACAGGATACATGCTTTAGTATTGCAGTATTTGCAGAGTTTATATGGTCCTACAAAAAAGTGATAAATTCCTTTGCCTCTCCAGAATATGATGACATTTCATTCTGGTCCTGTTTCCTTGGTTTTGTTGGAGGTAGTAGTAGATGTGTCCCAGCCTGCAGAACTGTCAGAGGAGCGGCTCTTCCCCTGACAGCATTACCACAGCCAGAGTAGCTCCTGTTGCTGCTAATGAGAGAGGCACCAAGTGAGGAGCGGTGAGCAGGGAGTTCCTCTGCTGCCTCTTGGGACAGCCCAAACCTAATGCACTGTGAGATACAAACCTCTGGGGCAGTTCAGCCGGGGTGGAGCAGGGAGAGCAGAAGTTAGAAAGGAAAAGTTATCAAGGTTGTTTTGTCTAACAAGACCCATCAATAATATCCCATTAGGCTTTTAGCACTACCTTTTTTGTTTTGTTGTGCGCATTTTAAACATTATGGATTAAAGATCGGCCAACATTTGCACTTTTTAGCATATTGTTTTTGTCCGACCTGCTGTCCAAAGAACACAGATAATAGCACAAGACATGACTACACAGTCGTCCCAAAGGTAACAAAGGGCTGTGTAAATTGGCCCTACATATTGACCCAAAAATATCATCATGAAAAAACAAATATTGGTCTATCTCTATTATGGATCAATAATCTGGAAGAGTAACATTTTTATAGCATGAATACATGAAATCTATGAATACCACACATAAATAAAGCAGTAGTAATAATTAGTAGCATTAAACTGATAGCAATACCCTTACTCTCGCCCTCAGTATTGTGTACTTTTACATCCTCTTGAGTAACCTGACTGACCCTTGAGAGTGAAAACCCCTCTTTTTATTGTATTGATAAATTTTACCTGTTCAGTTGTTCAAAATGAGCAGAGTTCAAGGTTTTCTGTGCTCCTGGGAAAACACTGATGTATGGGTTTGACCCTGACAGCACCTCTGTACAAAGGATTATTCACAGATACTGGGCCACAGCCACCTCCTACAAAGAGCTGCATCTTCACTCCACAAAAGCTACCATCAGTAAGCACTTTCACACGGCTAATATTGTAAGGATGGACACA
>KN475374.1:0-21154 GCA_000787095.1 Periophthalmodon schlosseri | reverse complement strand
GAAAGTATGCTCAAAGTCAAAAGAACAACCACTTGAAAATCTATTGATTCATAAAATGGACATAATCTTGTTAATTCTATTTTTGTCTCAATTTAACAGATGCCCTCAACCCAATATTTTTTTTATGTGGCTTCTATCAAAACAAAATATATTCTTAAATGGTAATTTTTTATATTATTTGAACTAAAATAATCTGTGCATATACAATAGTGCTTCAGCATCAAAAGTAATCCTAGTATTTTGTAATAAAATACTGCCAATCTTATCAACACTATAGTACAAATAACTTGTATTACTCATGTTGCTATCCAAAATTATGAGAAATTAGAACAATTTCCATAGCGATTACAATTAAAACTAAATATTATACCTTTTAAAAGGAAAAAAGACCTCAAAATGCTGTATATAACAAGAAGCTGAAACCCATGGGTAACACCAGAGATTCTGTGTTTAGTTAAGTCAAAGTAAATAATTAAAACATGAATAAAATGTAGCATGTTCTTCATACTGCCTCAGTCTTTCTAAGCCTTAATGTCACCTTGTCTCGAGATGATGGCTGTCAGTGCGGTGTACAGTGTCTGAGGAGGGACATGACAGTTTGCCATAATCGCGACAGAACAGGGCTTTGTTCCAGCTCACCGTGGGATTTCCTGTCACTCTGCTGCTCTGCCTCTAACCCTTTAGTCAATGTGTCCTCTCTCCTCCAGATAGGCCTGTCCCCTGGTACCACCCTCTTTTAATAGACCACCACCAAGGATTCACCCAAAGTCACTGCCTTTTTAAAGTTTGATCTTGAGCCAAAAATAGACCAAGACAAGTTTTGGGTGTTGACAGTATTCAAATGTTGCACGTCCTTGTTCTCCGTGCCTATAAATATCCATCTTTGATCAATTTTGGAGCTTTAAATCTTGTGTTAAAAAATACAGCATTGCAATGTGCATCCTTTGATTATCGGTAATAGAGCCACTTTGCTTTACACTCTATAGTATAAATCCAAACACAAATAGGACACAAGCCAGTTGACTTTGTTGCTCGTAAGTTTGTATAAATACAGAGGGCTGCATTAGAAAGGGCATTTGTTTAAAAGCTTTGCCAAATCAATTTGCAATTCTGTGTTCTGTTCATACAACTTTTAACTTCTGACACAGGCCCACTGCAAACAGTATTGTACATATTCTTTATTCATGGCCCACTCTTTCTGCGGTCCTTGAAAGTATTATTACATATGTTCTGTTCTTGGTTGAGGGTTACCCTTGCTTTAAATAAATAAATACATAAAAAAACCAAAAACCTCAATGTTTGAAACTGCATTTGTGGTAGTTTGGCATTTCCAAAAATGTTTACGCTATACAATATTAATTTTGTACAGATATCTACTTTGATGCTGTTTTTGTTGGATTACCTTAACCTATAGGTACAAAATAATAATGCTTAAAATAGTTGTGTTGTTTTTTTCTGCTGTGCTTTTCCATTCAGTGTAATCCTGCTGCTCCGCCTTGGTCTCTCCTGGGCCTAACATCTCCAGTTAAAGTTACATTTACATAGGTTTCCTTTGGGGCACAAGGAGCAGGTTGGAGCAGAAATATAACAGACTATTATTCAGGCTGCCACAATGCTATGGCAACAGTCTCCCTCACTCTGATTGGTTGTAGATAAAGTCAAGCCTCTTAAGCTATCACTTTAAATCTGGTTAGTGAATTATTATAGTATTGTCAGGGCACTGCGGCTGTTGGCCTATTTGTGCCCACTTTGCTATGAATTGCTCCAGATAATTTATAAAGGAAGTATGACGCATACACAAGCTCACAAAGCTGCTCTTTGGACGATTAGTCTGAACCACTAGTTTGTGAGAATAGATAGAACAAGCAAATAACATTTATATCTAAAAATATACATAATTCTTCTTCTTCTTCGATCAAGTATAGAGCTTTATGTTTTATGCTACTTGTTGCCATTTATGAAGAGAATTAACTTGCTCCATCCAACAATGAGGGCATCTCTAACTCAGCACCGCTTTGAATCTAAGCCTGTGATTGGTCAAACTGAATGGAGCAAACTGAAGATTCTAATCTAACATCCTTCATAATATGATATTGCACTAGAAGGTGTCATCCTATATCTGTAACAGGGTTTGTGAAGGATATTGACAGGCACCGGGCTCTCGCCTTTAACTGAAAAGCATTTTAATGCAGGCATGTTTGTCTTGAAATATTTAAAAAAAAATCTAAGTACACTAAAAAGGTGATTTAGCAATGTAGCATAACCATAGCATTGCAGCTGTTTGACCTTATGTACATGTGGACACAGTGGGATTTATGGAGCCTAT
This sequence comes from Periophthalmodon schlosseri, assembly GCA_000787095.1. Taxonomy (NCBI): domain Eukaryota; kingdom Metazoa; phylum Chordata; class Actinopteri; order Gobiiformes; family Gobiidae; genus Periophthalmodon; species Periophthalmodon schlosseri. The sequence goes on along the minus strand of KN475374.1, from coordinate 18,828 downwards.
AGCGCTTCCATTCGTACCTTCAGTTGTGTTATCATATTGTGACTATATGAATGACAGCTGTTAGAGAAATTCCATTTTGGTGCTGTATCTAGGGCACTTACTGTCAGCTCAGTCCTTGGTATCTTAGCCTGCGTCATCAGAGGTATAATACTCCCTATAACGAAAGCATAGCCAGACTGGACTGCACTAGACTAGAATGAAGAACATCACAATGTTTTGAGGGTTCATGTTCATCATCGGGTGCTGATGGTAAATAAACTTTTCCTGCGTTAAAACTCCAGCGACATGCCTCTTCTCTCCAACTCTCAGGCTACTACAATTTATTCTACAACAATAGTATTATCTACTGAATGTTGGTTTTGTTGGATTTTACTGACATTTCTGATAAGGCTGGGTTAACAGTGCCATGTTTACCCCCAGTTTAGCCATCGCTTAGCCCTGATGCCATTATTTAGACTCAGTTTGGGATTTTTAACATGGCTGGCCAACTTGTTAAGTCAACAATTCTCTAAGGTGATTCTTTGTGCAAAAGACTTCCAAGAACAATACACTGAGTATGTCTGCATTTTCTCCAATATATACGTCCTTGCTGTTTTGATAGAAAAATAGATTACCAGGATTACACATTATATTACATATTTTATCCCAGGATCTCTGCAATATCCTTAACCATCCCAGTGGGTGGGAGGGGACATGGAGAAAGAGTCCTTGAAGGGAATGAAACAGACAGTGATTTTGCATATTTTCATAACAACTAGACTCTTATCAAATCTCCAGACATAGAATTCCAGGGTTGGGTCAGGAGGGATCTCTGGCATACAGCTTATGCCTAATCAATATTTGAATCACTGAACACTAAGAGGCAGATATTGCACATGTGGATGGAAAAAACAGAGGGAGATGCATGCTTTTATTCACTCTCAGTACTGAAAGATATGGGATTTAGTATACTGTGTGTGTGCTGTTATTCTGTCAACATAAGCCCATGAATATAGTCCTTTATCTATAGATCTCCTCAAAGATAATATTGGGCCTGTCCCTGTGCATGTAAAGCACCTTTCAAATAAAACCATGGCAAAAAATGAATTATATCAACTGGACAAGTTTTTTTTTTTGTGATTGTAAAATAAAAGCATTTATAAAAGCATTAAATAAAATAATATATCAAAGACAACTATTCCAGCCAGTTCGCAAACATTATGATCCTTTGTCTGGGACGTATGGTGGTGAGGAAGAGATGGAGAGGCTGAGGTGAATGATGGTTTTATTGCTGCGGTGGTGGAGGATTATAGCATGAAGCAGAGATGATAGAAAGTAGAAGTAGAAAGTTAAGAGAAAGTTATATGCATGCTTGAAAGGTAATTAGTTGAGATGCAAAGCTAACAGACAGGTGTCAAGACAACATTTAGAACAGCACAAAAAAATCCTAATTTTCTCATTAAAATCTATACTGAAAGCATCTTCTCTTCTTCTGCTCACAGATTCTGGCGATCATCTCCATCCTCTTCATCGTTCTCTCCACCATCGCCCTGTCGCTGAACACCCTCCCGGAGCTCCAGGACACAGACGAGTACGGCCAGTCCACAGACAACCCTCAGCTGGCCCACATCGAGGCTGTGTGCATCGCTTGGTTCACCATGGAATACCTTCTCCGCTTTCTCTCCTCCCCAAACAAATGGAAGTTCTTCAAAGGCCCTTTAAATGTCATTGACCTGCTGGCTATCCTCCCTTACTATGTCACCATATTCTTGACAGAATCCAACAAAAGTGTCTTGCAATTCCAAAATGTCCGCCGTGTGGTGCAGATTTTCCGGATCATGCGAATCTTGCGTATCCTGAAGTTGGCTCGTCACTCCACCGGTCTACAGTCTTTGGGGTTTACTCTCAGAAGAAGCTACAATGAGCTTGGCCTACTTATTCTTTTTCTGGCAATGGGGATAATGATCTTTTCTAGTTTGGTGTTTTTTGCAGAGAAAGATGAAGAAGACACAAAATTCAAAAGCATTCCAGCTTCATTCTGGTGGGCGACGATCACCATGACAACTGTTGGCTATGGAGACATCTATCCAAAGACTCTGCTCGGGAAAATAGTCGGAGGTTTATGTTGTATAGCCGGAGTATTGGTCATCGCCCTACCTATTCCAATCATTGTAAACAACTTCTCAGAGTTTTACAAGGAGCAGAAGAGGCAGGAAAAAGCACTTAAACGAAGGGAAGCACTGGAAAGGGCCAAACGTAACGGTAGCATTGTGTCCATGAATCTAAAGGAGGCATTTGCCCGTAGCGCAGAGTTGATGGATGTCGTAGTGGAGAAGGGCGAAAGACCACATGACAACCATCTCTCGCCGAGCAGGTGGAAGTGGACCCCCAAGAGACAGCCCTCAGAAACAAGCTCAAATCGGTCATTCAATGCACAAGAGATGGGTTCGCCAAGCAAGTCCAGGAGTCCCCAAAGAATCAATGTGCAGAAGCTGGAGGAGATGTATAACCAGATGGCCAAAACACAATCACAACCCAATCTGAACGCTAAAGGGTCCCGGGCGGGCAAGCACAGAGATGAGATAGAGCTAGACCCAATTCAAGATCATGGTGCAGTGGTTCTAGGAGGAATTGGGGATATGAAAAGCTTGTCTAGCATTGACAGTTACATCAGTTGTGCCACAGACTTTCAGGAAAATCCACGTTTCCCGCATGGTCCAACGATAGACTTGGGTACTCAGGAGACAAACCTATTCTCACACAGTCCCGTCATAGCACTGCCCAGTCAGGCTAGCATCACCGCTGGCCAAAAGCACACATCAGAATCCATACTCACACCAGCTTCGGTCACAAAACCAACATGTTCAGAAACTGCCAAGAAATTGTTCTTTTCCGGAAATTCCTCAAAGGTTCTTGTGTCTAAAGGGAGTTGCCGTAGCGATGGGGAATCCGGACCATCCCCTCTTTCGGATTCGTCAGTTCTGTCAGACTCTTTGTTGAGCCCAGAGGTTTCGGTCTACACCACCGCTAGCAGCAGGACCCCGCCCAAGTCCCCCGAATGCGCCTCACTTGGGCCCACAGTTTTCACTTTCCATGACTCGTCGATCAGTAAGTACATTGACGCTGACACGGACGACGATGAACATCACAGGGATGTTTCAGACACAAGTCCAACAGAGAGGCTGCTTTCCAGATCTAGTCCCAAGTGTAACATAAGCAGGAACTACCAGAGGAGCACCAACCACTTTGAGACAGCACAGAAAATGCTGGGGCAAAACTGTTTGTTCCCACTGGGTATCCACGAGAACCATGTTGGACCCGAGATGGGACGTGGGCGAAAGGGGGACAGAGGACGGCAAAATACTTTAGACAAAAATCTCTGAGGTTCAATGGTGGATAAACAAACTCAAAATATTGTATGAGAATTATGGCTGAAAATAAAGCCTGTATTACCTGAACACACCACCAGGGGGTTTAGGTTAGAACAAGAGTGGCGTGGTGGATACTCTGGGAACACCTTTAAATTTGAGAATGTCACTGCCCCGTCTTCAGTTCATTCCTAATACTTTTACTTTTTGGAAAACTTCAGAGCCCTCCTGGTAGCCAACGGATGTTATCTGAGATTCCTTTGGGAATTATTTTCACAGCTATGAATTTTCTGTGCTGAATGTGGAGTCTCTGTCTCAACAAGAGAAAAAAAAAATCCAACTGCCCCCTGCCCCAAGTCATATTTTGTAGTCTGGAGATATAAGAGAGGACCTACAAGCCTATAAGCTACTAACTTGTGCCCACCATTCCCAATCCTGGCCTTAGTCATCAACGTTTGTAGGGAGTGTGCATGTCCTTGAGTGCGCATGGCAGTGTGAATGGATACAGTGGATACACTGTTGAGATTGTCTTAGCTGATTTATTTTTATATGAAGTAGATAAGAGAGAGTTATGTATAGAAATAATGATTTGAAAGTCTTTACATTTGATCTGAGGAGTATAGTGTATAAGTTTGATGTCCTGAAACAATGGCTGCAGATATGTAATGCTGCAGCCAATCACCAATGAGAATTCTCAACAGTATTCTGTTATCTTTCGCATCTCCACAAGCAAATATTATCCTCACCTCAGTATAAGTTAAAAAGCATTTTCCCACTGCTTCAGCAGTTTCTTTGTTCCTTAAAGTGCACATTAATGATGCATGCACCACCATAACAACATATTAAGTCCTTCACAACTTATGCATTATGAAATAATCTAATATTTCTATACAACATTTTGTGTTTAGTTTCTGTAAGTAACAAGCCTGGCCAACTTAAACCTTTATAGAGAAATAGGTAGAGGGTTGAAAAATCTGAAATCAGAAAGGACAAACCTCTGTTATGCCACAGTGCTCCAGATCCACAAGTCATGATTTTTACTGAACTTAAAGTCACTGACTCAAGCCTTTCAGTCTTTACAAAAACATTACCCTCTTTACCTTGCATTAGCATCATGATTCAAGATGAATTGACTAGGTTTCAGTTGTTCTTTGTAAGGGTTTGGCTGGCCAGACTCCCAAGATCTCCAGCATGCATTGGTCTATATAACGCCAAAGCAGCCAAAGACCACAGATGACATGTATGAATTAGTTTAAGAAGGTTTTACTGTTCAATAATAAACTAAAGATGTTTGACAAAAGCATCAGCACAAACTGTCTATAAATACACACATGTAGGTATTAAAGACAATCTTGTGGAAAAAAACAGACACACTTAGTTTCCATGGTGACCACAGCTGCCCGTTCACCACAGCTCTGTGTTGCTTTGATAATTGGGCTTCAGGAGGCTTGATTGCATGAGATGTATGCTCACACACAAGAAGCTGAGTGACCCAAGCATGGCCCCATCAAAATACAATGTGGTTGTTTTGCATTCATGGTAATTTGTAGCAAGTGTCTCCATTGCACTGCCCAAATGCTTTGCTTTTTTTCTCTTTTTTGGCATAGTTCATTGTTTGTTTTCTAACATCTTACGTAACATGCACACTGGTATAAACAACACACAATTTGCTGCAACAGAAGAAAGTCTAGGTTCTAGTTCTTCAGCTATTCTGCTATTCATCTGAAGGTGCAGTATGTAACTTTGCAGGTGGAGGGTAGGCCACCTGTTTGTCATCATGTAGATGTTACTGCATTGCCTAGAATGTTCCACAGTACGGTTTTAAACATATCCACCTCCATGGAGACAAGCAGGTGAAGCCACCAGGCTAAGTTACAGGTCAGGTCATGTTATTAGCAATTAAAACATCTGTAATTGAATAAATACAAGATAGAGAGAAATACCATACAGTGGAACAAATCAGGCAAAGCAATACCATCTCCATAGGAACAAGCAGATGGTGTACTCTCCACCAAGAAAGTTACATAGCGGGCCTTTATACAGTACCATATCTGTAGCTCTAAATTTCACTGTCAAAATGTGCACAAGGCAATTTGACATACATTTTAGAGTGATGCTTTTAAGATTCCAATCTCCCTACCAGATTTCATTTCCTGTTTTAATCACACAGTTGAACCATTTCATATTGCTCAGCCCATAGTGACTGAGAGGAGGCACGATGTGAACAGAATAGCAATGACTGTGAGATGCTAGCGTGTATGTGCGTGTGTGTATTGCATAGGTACATGTGTGGTTGGGGCACTAGAGCAAAGGGGATCTGCTGCCTAATGGTGAAGAATGAACTGTTTCCAATGCATGCAAGCTTTGGGAATCCTGCGTTTTACCATATTCTCTGAGCCCATTTTCTCTCGCATATAGGTTTAAAGATGCTAATTGAGAAACGATTGTACACTTGGGAAATACTGATTACATAAGCAGAACCCTAATTTGTTTACTTGTAGCTAAAGAGTGGTTTAAAAAGGAAGACTGTACATTATGGATGAGAATTGCAGAGTTTTCATATTGCACACACAATAGATTACATAACAAAGAAGCCATGAGCACAAGGTAAATTGTTGATTTATAAACATAATTTATAAAATAGAAATGCATGTTTTTGTTTTTTTTTTCGACTTGTAAACAACATGGCTGCACAAGCATTGTAATACAGTGAGCAAATCAGATACATTTACATAAAGTGCTAGGTACCAAATTAAATTCAAATAAGTATGAAGAATAGTTTTGCCTTGAAAAGTCAATGCGCTGCTTGTGTGTTATGTCAGTTACCAGGTAGAGAACATTACAATCTGGATCCTTATTTAACCGTTTTATTTATAGCAGCAATTAGCGCTAATTGCGTCCTTGATAATTAGAGTGGAAGGGTGGAAGCTGTGCAAGCATTTTGTAGAGTAGCTGTTCTTGTTCATTTTTCGAAGAGGATCGTGAGCAAACCAATAACAAATTTTGACTTTAAATGGCAGATGAGTTATCCATAAAACAAACTGGCTTTTAAAAACACATCTAGTTGTCAGTTTTGTATTCAAATAATTTGTGGGACAGTATACAGTGGTCTTTATATTCCACTGCTGTTCCAATGTTTTCTATCCAGGCACTGACATTACACACACGTATTGGTTTGCTATTTATTGTTTTATTGTTTCATTCATTTTCTGTGGCTAATGTTCTCATGAAATACAACTGTTTGGCATTTTAATTCACTTTTTACCACATCGCTTGTGATGTTGTTTAAACTAAAATGCAATATATGCTTGCTTCTTTTAATTATTCATTGCGTCACCATCACATGAAAACAGGGTCGTTTTATTCTGAAAACTCAGTATTTAGATTTATTTTTAACTGTAGTCAGGGACCGTAGAAAACTTCTATCTCAACAATAAAAGACAATCAGTAGTTTGTGAATAGGCCACACATTGGAATGAAAATATGTCTATAACCTTAATAGATACATACTGCCGTTATTTAAAACACAACTGTATTGATAATTCATGCATGTTATGACGGTGATACTGTGAGATCATAACATTACAAAAAAAATACAGTTTCTATTTTTAATTTGAGAGCTCCTTCTTAAATAGTTTTTCTTCCTTTCTTTTAATTGCTTTTAATTTGACTGTAATCCCCATGAAGAAAGAGACAAGAAACAAAGAGCACAAAGTGTACAGTATAATGCATTTAGATTAATTTAATTGTTGCTTTAGCTGCTATTCCCATTGTTTTAACTCATAATCCCTTACAAAACATTGTAGTTTCCAAATATCACACTTGCAGATTTAGAGCACTGTATTACAGGGTTGGGGTCCATTCGGGAGGACAAAACGGACATCGTACAATAAACCAGAGCCAAAATAACAGCACAAAATACTATACATTTCAAACTACAAAATCCTATGTTCCAAAAGCTCTATTTTTTCTACAGAGAATACTCAGAGGAATTGACCCCAACCTTGCCTAAGCCATCATCTTTGTAAAGTGTAACAGGGGAAATATTATCTCTTAGCCAGCTCTTGTACTATGTTGTTTGTAGGTCCCGAGGCTGTCTGTTTTGTAAATGAAAAACAAGAAACAAAACCTTTTTACTTGTTGACTTTCTAAGCTGTTGTTTCTGTATCAATGTTACTGTTCAGTGCATGTTGTAACTTTGGCGTTGTGACTGGTGAAATTCACACACAAGAGCCAGTACTTGTCATGTTTTAAAAAAGGTGTCTCAATGTCCCAAGATATTTTTATTTCTTAAGAAAAGCAACAGTTCCCTTGAATGAGTCAAAAAGGAAATAAATTGAATCACTTTACTTTTTGATGTTGTTTGATTGACTTATTACAGGTGTTAAATAATGCTGAAATATTGTGTACGGCATCAATCATTTCCATTATATGACCACTGATATGCAAATAACGCCGATTATCTCCTCACCGTGACATATTACTGTGGGTTAGATCCTCAAAGTTGGGCAGGTTGTCAAAACACATAATAAAATGAAAACCTATGTTTAAAAGCCATATGGTCATAACACTGAGCTTGATTGGTGCAAATTTAACCAACCAAGAAGGTTTTCTCCCCTCCAACGACAATTATAGCTATTTTATGGAATACTCAGATGTGAAGGATTTAGGAATAGTTTATCATAATAGCCAAGTCATAATTACAGATTGATATGGTGGTAAAAATACAGGATATTTTGTGCTTACAGAATTAGAATAGTGATTTCCACTAGGCCTGTGCAATTGATCAAATTTTAATATAGGCCTACCAGTAAAAGCACGTAGTTTGGAGCTGAATTCAGACTTTGGGAGAAGAAATGTGGCACTGATTAAAAGTCTGCATTGTTTATGTTCCGTCTAGCCTTATCTTCCACTATAATTAACTGTATAATACACTGTCACTTTGTAGCCTTGACATTTTTGCATAATAAAAAACAACAATAACATTTCTCAATAGACCTATACCTTCTAGCCATAATGAAGTCAGCCTGGTCCTCGTTATCCTGAAGCTGCATCAGATGAAGAGGAAGCTGTGAGCCGTGGGGCAGGAGCAGGTGTCCAGCCGCTCCACGCGCCTCCACACACCTCTGCAGCGCGGGTTCCCCACGGCCCGCCACTGGAGAGACGGAAACCTGCAACATGGAGCACAGTCACTCCTCTGACATACGGGGAGCTCTGCTGACATCTAGTGATGGAGGAAGGAAGGACCCCCATATTTTTACTTCAGACAGGTCTAAAACTAATTTTGGATTTAATTTAAGTTGGAAATGAGCAAAATGAAAAAAAAACAAAAAAAACCCCTCTTTTTTCATTATCTTAATGTCGCTATTATAACAATGTATCAGAAATGCGCTAAAACGTGCCTGTAGAAATGCCATGGTTGAGGTTCATATATTGCCCTCAAGTAAACAGACTGAGAAATTAACCACAAAAATGAAGAAATGTCACTTTACATCCTTGTTTTGAAGTCTACACTGCCAGTTAACTGTATTCTTTTTCATTCTATTTTCAATCAGCTCTTTTTGAATCCCTCTTATAAAATAGCTTTTATTATTATACAATACAAAATACAATATATTTATTTTGCATACTTAAGTGCAACCAACTGGTACAAAAGGGTGCTGGACCATATATATATGCATTATTTTTTGTTGTGAGTTTACCTGATGTCATTGCTGTAGAGACTCTCTCCATCTCCGGCGCAGTGGACCTGTCCCTGTGCCAGTGCAGGAGGCTGGCACTCCACACACACCTGATGCCCTTCCCTAAGGTACTGCATCCACCGAGTGTGCGCCCCTCTGCTCTGAGCACAGTCTGCTGTCAGGGAGGTCAGCTGGAACCGCACGCAGTATCTACACACAGAAACCAATGTATTAATCAAATCAAAATGATTTGACTTATCCATTAGGAACATGCAGACAGAGCACCAGTGCAAATATGAACCCAACATGTTCCATAAAAAGGGTACATCTATCACAACACATAGGAATAAAAATCCGCAAACCAAGCACTGCTTCAGTGCAAAGCAAACTGCTGTAAAACTGTATTTATGTTGAAATATGAGACTAAACACATGTTAATATGTGTTGCTGGTCTTATAGGGGTGTCATAAAAAGATGGTAACAAAACTCTACAATGACTGGGAAGTATTGCAACAATTTGTATAGGAAAATGATTGACATGAGAGACTGTTTTCTGTAAAACACTAATAAAGAGCTTTATTTTCACCCTGACCCACATTTTGGTCCTGAGCTGTAAATTCAATGTATTAAAGTTGGAATACAATGATTCACAATGTAATGTTCCGGTTAGAATTTTTTCTTGCCCTCTTCAACTACACACCCTTTCTTACCTTCTTTTTCCAGATTGTGAAATCACAGCTCCCCGACCCCTCTCTCTAATGCAGACATGTCATTTAGTGCACTTTGTAGTTGGTACAATGTGTTTTACCCTGTCACTTCACTGTCAGGAATCTCTCGTTTCTTCCGGGCGTTGCCATAGCCACTGCTGGTGATGAGAGCTGGAACTGTTGGATAAGAGGTATGGTATGTTCAATTAGTTTCAGTTCAAAAGCTCTGTTAATATAATGAGCAGAGACCTAGACAGTCTTATTACATAATGTTTCTTTGCTGACCGTTTCTGGCTAAAATTAGACTACTACCTGAGTAGTGCTAGACTAGATATGGCTTTATAATGCTGCCACTGTTTGCCTCAAAAGAATATATATCTGCACATTCAAAGGCAAGAAAATAAATAGGTTTCCTCATTCCCAGTTAGACAAAGTGATGATGTTGCCATATATTTGTATTTTTAGAAGTTTCTCCAAGTACCACACAGTAGTCCTTATACATGCACTCTACACATCTGGTGGTGGTAAGGTAATTCTGTAGCCAGAGCTGCCCTGTGGTAGACTGACACATTCACCACATTCATACACACAAGGGACCCAATTACAGGATGTAGTTGCCACCCTCTCAGCCCATAATAGCGGATTTTTACATGTTATACATTCACTTCCATACACAGATAGTACACTGACAAAGACTTGACTGACCCAGTGAGTTATGGCAGTGTCCCTGTTGGGTCCAGTACTGTGCACAGCCGGCGTGCTCCTCCAGGTGAGGGCAGGACAGTCCTCCGTTCAGCCTCTCTGTTAGGACGCTTCTGCTCCTTGTACGCACAGCGGCTCGGCATGGCTCTGCACAGCCTGACCACTGGCTCCACTCACTCACCTCACATGACACAGCTATAGCAAGGAAAAGACCATTACTTTAACACATGGGTATCAGTTTCCTGTTACATGGCAACAGTCCTAATTTTTCCAGAAACTCAGGGACACAGGCTGTCAAAAACAGGGAATTATAATTTTAACATGTGAATGATGAAGGTGGGGTGACCTAATCCAATTTTACAGATGGGATGAGTGTTTAGAATACAGCCTGTGGGTATTGGTGGTTTTCAGATGTGATTATGTCTCACTTAGATGATAAATAACAGGCAAAATCACAAATTCTGTACCTGAACATTCATATTAGTCACAAGTTACAAGTCATATTAAACATTACCCTTCTCCCTTAACTTGATTAACATAAGAAAGGATGACTGACCAAGCACCAGTTTACTGTCAGTACTGAGAATGCTTCCTTATATACTATTTATAAGGGTACTATAACTTGGTGGAGGATCCACAACACAGGTTTTTCAGTTTTTTTATATTTACGCCTTGTCAAGACAGAACAAGACAGAAAAGTTACATAATGCACCTTTAATTTGCACTATGTAAATAAACTTTAATTGAATGTTCAAACAGAGGAGATAAAACTGCACAAGGGCCCATAGCTTGTTTAAATTCCCATGAAATAGCTATATAGTGAAACAGTGCTGTGGAGCAGTGGACAGAACTCTCTACACAGGCCACTGCTGATAAACACATGTATATTAGCGCACCTCCCCTGGCTATGTTTAAAATCTGCATTTCTTAATTAATATCCAAGTAAGTGTGAAGTCCCCTCATAAAACCATAGCATGATTCATTCTGTTTAAGTAAGTAGATTAAAATGTAAATCCTGTTTTAGTTCAAACTCACCTGGGCATGCTGTGTTGTAATCATCGCAGCAGTCCTGGGTGGACACACAGGACTGGTCACAGAAGCAGGTCCCAAAAGAGCGGTCCGACTTCCACCCTTTGGTCACACACGCCAGGTCCCTGCCACTGCAACATAATCCTGCTTCCCTGCAGCCGCAATGGGAAAAATCCACCAGAGATAGGCACATTTCCAATAAAATCAAAAGGACATGATTGTTGAGAAATGTCATCTTGGCAATAGTTCTTAACAATGCCAACAAGCACAGTCAGTTAAGTGATCCATGTATGCTTTAGTGAGAGTCAATGAACATGTGCAATGACAACTCAAACTTCAGCAGAGCAAAGATGAGACTGTTAGAGCTTCATGTGGTACCTCTCTTAAAGGGACAGTTCAGCAAATAATTTCAGTTGATGATGAGGTGTAATAATCTATGTACAGCATTTTTACAAAATATAACTATTTCAAACAAGTTGAGTTTTACTATTTAAATGTGCTCTGTTTAACTTTTCTAGTGGTGGGTCCACCATATCCTTGTCTCCATGGAGATTGTCTTCATTTGCCTGGAATGTTCCTAAGTATCACTATGAAAGCAAGCAAGTGAAGCCACCAAGCCAAGTTTGAGGCCAGATCTGTGGAGAGGTGACCCCACTTACAATAAGAATGGTGAATAAATCTTAAATAAATTTAATACCATACTGTGAAACATTCCATCTCCATAGTGGCGGACTCCCCACTGAAAACATTACACAGTGCACTTTTAATTTAACAGTACAATAAGTTACTATAATGATCCACAGGTCCAAAGGTTGATATGGATCACTATACAGAGAAAAGTATGAATTCATTGAAGAGACCCCTGCTTCTAGTAGTAGTTGTAAACATACTTGGAGTACATTACAAGTAAGTACATTAAAAGGGTAACAGTGCACACTGGCAATATCTCAGCCCATTATACTTTTTTCTAAATAGTTAATCAACTCTTGTGGCCTCTCCAATCTGTGAATTATAGCTGTGAGTGTCTAAACATGTGAAAAAGACAGATTATAACTCCGGCTGTGCCATGAGCTTAGTCATGCAAAAGAACAACATGGGACAGTGTGGGCCTCTGCCAAAAATCACAACATTCAGACAGAAGAGAGAGTGACCACAGGAGAGGGGCAGAGACACCCCCATCGGGCACTCACAAAATGGTTGTGAATGCTGTCTATTGTAAAGGCTATACTGTTCACACACTATGGACCACATTGCACAATTCATCAGATCAGCATCAGTTGACCTGCACCAGGCTAAGACTAGAGCTAACTAACTTTGATCAGGTATTTACAGCTTGTGTATTGCACAACCCAAAGCTTTAAGCATTAAATTGGTTATTGTTCACTGCTGAGAATCTAAATATAGTGCAAAAGTGTCAATAGTTCCCAAAGTACTTCAGAAACCTGTGAGTGAGCATGGGGCACTGTACTGTATTGAAAAAAAGTTATTACAATGTAATGTAAATGCTTAGTGCACAAGGAACAACAGGCTGCTCTATTCCACTGAAACGTGACATCAACAAGCCTCCTTCAAGTTCAATAACAAGACTCACATTTAATCTGATTATGTCGTCAACAGATTCAGCATTGGTCAATGGGCTCTTTATGGACATATTATGGACAGTACACATGATGATTATTAACTGCCCTTTGTAATTGAACTTTACAGCATTTGAAAAAAACCTGAGACTCTTCATTAGACTATAACGTTCAGTCAGATATTACTGACACTGACTTTTATAACATCACAGGAGCAGCTACATTGATCCTGTCTGTGATAAGATCTGAATTAACAAAAATATCATAATTACACTGGCATTTAAAATGTCAACAATTTTATGAAATTATTATGGGGCTGAGTGTACTAACATGACATGTGCTAACATGTGCACACAAGGAATGTTGTGAAATCTCTCCTTGAACTTAAAGAAGGCTATAGTCATTATAATACTATGTTCTTACACATGCAGTGACTATTCAGAGCTTATGACAAAGGTGGCTTTATTTTGAGCTCATGCTATTCCTCTAATCCAGGAGAGTTTAAATAAACCCAGGACAGAGGCAGGGCTCTTGGGAGCAGAACACCAGCTTGGCTGTCTGCGCTCTCACACTGACGTAGATATACGGTTAGTCAACCCAAAGTTTAGTCAAAATGATATTCTTAATGGACCTGCAGATGATGCTCCTGGACATGGTCTACTTTATCCTGCGTAACTCTGTGCGTTTAGTGCTCCGACCTCGCACAAAGCCCATCGATGGAGAGCTAGTGCTAATCACCGGAGCAGGAGGAGGCCTGGGCCGCCTCTTCGCTCAGGAATTCTCCAAACACGGAGCAGAGGTGGTGCTGTGGGACATCAACAGCAGTGCCAACGAGCAGACAGCCAAGCTGGTGAGGGAGCAGGGGGGTAACGTGCACACGTACACTGTGGACGTCACCAACAGAGAGGATGTGTACCAGAAGGCAGAGCAGGTGAGTCGGGACCTGGGCAGACATGTGACCTTCCTGGTCAACAATGCCGGAGTGGTGGCCGGAAAACGCCTGCTGGACTGTCCCGACGATCTGGTAGAGAGGACACTCAAGGTCAACTGCCACGCCCTCTTCTGGGTGAGAGCTGCTATTGCACCTGTAACCTCTGCACCTGCCTGATGTACTGCACTGTAGTATTCAAACCACCCATTTTGACTAATCAAAGCTTTTAGTGATTCAAAGCAGAATTACAGTTAACTACAGCTCAATCAATTAGCAACTAGCTGATGAGTAAATAATAGTAAGTGGCTATTGAATCCACAAGTCATGAAGCCAACTTTTACCCAAATAACTTAAATAACTGTATTTAAAGATTTAGCCCAACAATGGCTCTAGTGTAAATGCCTTCAGCCTGATCTCCTTCACACTCTGGACTTACCCATAAATCACTGCTTAGTTTTAGTAATCTGCAAAGCTAAATGAAACTGTTACCTTATGCTTAATACTGTGCTGTGTGCTTCAGACGGTCAAAGCCTTCCTCCCTCACATGAAAGCGCAGAACCATGGACACATTGTGACCATTGCCAGTGTACTAGGCCTTTTCAGCACCGCCTGTGTAGAGGTGAAGTCCAGAGGGAAAAACATTTAGATTGTATTAAAGCATTTACTATGCTAAGAATGTGTATTTTTTCTTTGATACAGGATTACTGTGCCAGTAAGTTTGCTGCTGTAGGCTTCCATGAGTCTTTGGCTCATGAGCTTGTGGCTGAGCAGGTGGAAGGAGTGAAAACCACTCTGGTGTGCCCCTATATAGTGGACACAGGCATGTTTGAAGGGTGCAAAATAAGGTCTGTTACAAGTTACTTAAAGCATCAACTAATAACATTTAAACATTTTCTTGTATTGTACTAACCTATTTGTATGTTGTATTTTTTGTTACCTAACTATCATATACATTTGTTCAATACATATGTTCACTAATGTGCATTGTCACTATTAAATAAATATAACATAAATATTTGTACTCACCCATGAGAAGCTAAGATTTACACCGTGTGGTCAAAGTACATGTGTAACTAAAATGTGTTTTGGTGCCCTCTATAGGGAGGAAGTGGAATTGGTCCTCGCCCCACTAGAGCCACAGTACTGTGTTGAACAGGCAATGAACGCCATCCTCATAGACCAGCCACTGGTGTGCATCCCTCGCCTCACCTACCTGCCTGTCCTCTTCAGAGCGTGAGTATCAGGAGAATATCATATAAGATTGTTGTAACCAAGAACTATTCAGACAGCCCTGAAACGGACTATGATTTATTTTATTTTTTTTCAGGTTGTTGCCATGGGAATCCAATGTGATCGCATATAGATTTATGGGTTCAGACAAATGCATGTACCCCTTCATTGATTCTGTGAAGCCAAAACTTGAATCTAACCATGTCATTGAAGTTGCATAACTGAGGTAACTAAGATATTAACCAAAAATTTCACTTTAATATATGTAAATTGAATTTATATTTAAAACTGCCATAAAGCTGAGTTTCAATTGCATGAGAAAGATGAGTGTAAGAATGTAGGGGTTAGAAACTTAAAGTAAAAAAGATGACACTCAGCCAAGTGCTCACTGAAGACATGGATTAAAAAGTGCTCCTTGTTGTGGTTTATGACTTGTACTGGAACATGAATTGAGTCTTGACTTGGCCTTAATGTAGATACTAGTTGTTTATTTATTCCTATTGCTGCATCATATTTATATCAATAAAATTGTTAAAACCCCAAATTTATATTTTTCTTGGACTGAGGACCAAATAATTTATGAATGAATATTATACACCAGCCATTGTACAATTTTCTCATCAATTGATATAACTTTGCTACCTTTTGCATGTCATATACATAAGACATTATTGCTCTAAAAGACCAGTATTCAAAACAACTGACTCCTTCAGACAGACACTCAGAGTACTACTTTTGTTGTACTACTTTTTGTTACATCTCAAAACTCTGAATTCTTGCATTTGTCCACTTTTCTGTATAACATATAATCAGTGCATAAACACTGTAATGCTAGATTGTTGTAATTTTGTATGTAGTGGGATAAAAGAATACATCAAACATGTGTCTTTGGTTAGTGCAAGAGAGCACTGACATTTTATTACCATGTGAGGAGAGGGATGGGAGGCGGACATTAGGAAAGGGAACTCCAGGGAGCCTAGTGCCACAGGAAGCGTCCCGCAGCACACAGATTAGAGACAACAGTGAAGCACAACTACATTTAGAAGATCTTCCTTCCCAGCCCTACATGGTAATGTCCATCACTTCACTGGTGGTTGTTCTTATAAAGCACTGTGGGAAAAATCAACAGAGGTCCTATTGCTGCACCCTAGACAAAGAGAATACTAACGCAAAAATGATTTCTTTAAAAGGACTACTTGGACAAGGAATGAGACATATAACTCTTAACAACAGAATATCAAAGAATGAAGCTAGATTTAAACAAAAAAGGTTCACATTTTAAATTTATTATCACATGGTCAACACCTCAGTGACTAGGATGCAGCATTTTCATCTACAAAAGCAATATAAAATAACATTGTCCAATTAAACAATATCAACAAGTAGAAACTATATCCTTCTATTAATCTTGTTCAAACTGTGAACTTTTAAGAACAACTTAGGTAATAGTTTCTAGCTTACAGAGCTCCAAGCGTCCTGTAGCCGCTAAAACAGTAACATGAACACAGTGTGGATCTTTCTCTAGTGCTTCAGGACACAACCAGAACTATGCAGTGCCATCCAAGGTGTGTGCCAATGTGTTTGAGTTAGCCGGTTTGAGGTCATCTTCCATTTCCTGCTTTACACACCTGCAACAAAATATACAAGCATTTTGGAATTCTTCTAGGACATTTATTTTAACCAAAGTATACAATGTGGCAGCTAATAAACTAATGATAAACTAATAAACTAATAAATAACCATAAACATAATCTGAATTGAAAATTAAGACCTAAAATCATGTCCTGGTTTAGTCTTTAAATTTAGATTTTGACAGTGTGTGAATACAAAATGAATCAATTTGCACTTATTTTGAATGTAAGCTATCAGTGTTAAAATATTTCAAAATACTATCACGGTATTTAGCATAATTCAGAAATACATATTTTTTCTGATATCTTTAAGGTACAGATTACTTAAGGAGTCTTACCCAGATGCTGGTCCATTCCCTGTTCTTTCATTTGCCTGTTGGTCCAACTCTGAGAGCAACTTCAGTATATTTAGAGCAGCCTGTGGAGATTAGAGTGAGCATTAGAAAATGATACAATAACGTGGTGCCTCATACAAACTAAACTGAGTAAACTTACCATATCATGACAGGATTCTACATCTTTTCCAATGCCGTGACTGATAAGTGGAGGCTGTGCAGAGCAATTGATTAGTGACACAAACTCGTTCTTATTATTTTTGGGGAAATCTTTGTAATCCACCTATAACAGAAAGAGACAGATGTTAACTTCTGGTAATTGCAATAAAAGTAATAAATACATAATTTACAGTCTCTCCTGCATACAGCGTGCCGTACCTGGAGCCCCTGCACTGCAGACAGAAAACTGAGCTGCTCTGAGGGTCTGGTCAGGGGTCCATGGGGCAGTTGATTGAGGTTGTTCTTGTTCTTCAGGATGGTTTCTGCAGTGGGAGAAGTTCCAGCGTAGAGCAGCTCGTTGGCAATCATGGCAGTGACTGTAGCCTTGGCCGGGTTTGGCAGAGTGCGACTGGGCTGAGGACCCTGACAGACCCCCACCGCTTGAGCCACCTCCGGCACCATGGGCAGGATCCCCGCGGGCAGCTGCTGGTGGCTCATGTACGGCAGCCGGAAGTCCTCCTCTTTAATGCCTTTTGAAGTCAAACATATCGTTATTAAAATATATTTATTATGGGAAAGTTAAAAAAAAAATGTTATCTGAACTCAACTCTCATCAATGAGGAAATCTTCAACTTAAACCATATTCAGAAAAGTAAAGTACCGGTAGCTGATGTCACTTACCATTAGCTGCCTCTTCAGCCGAACCTGGCTCAAAGAAGGTCACTTTCCGCCCATCACCAGGTTTTTTCACTGGCAACTATTTGAAACGCTTTATTGATTAAATGCTCAGATAATTAGAAAACAATATTGCACAATACCTTTTCATCCATCTTTAGCGCCGGTTTTGGAGGTTGAGGTTGAGGCACTTTGTATCCCAAAAGTTCAAGCATTTTCTCAGCAGCATTTCTCTTGGCCACCTTCTTACTCGGTCCCATTCCCTCTGCAGACTGTCCTCCCACTGTCACCTACCACATAGATCGCACCATACAAGTCACACAAAAGGATAGGGGTAGACAATATTGACAAAAATGAATTTCTTAATATTTTTTGATCATTCAATACAACAACAGCACAGCAATAATCTGAAGATATTTTGGCAATTCCAAAGAAATGTACTAAAACATGTCTATATGTATAATTTGAAGGTTGACATATATGAAAGGACTGTATTAATGTTTGGGGTTTTTTTTGTCTTAAATGGTCAATTGATGTTACGTCAATCATTATAGACAAAGATGTACAGTGGCTTGCAAAAGTATTCATACCCCTGGAACTTTTTCAAATTTTGTCAAGTCACAACCACAAATTTAAATATTTTTTTTATGTGAATAAGTAACACAAAATGGTACATAAGTGTGAAGTGGAAAGAAAATTATACATCATTTCCAGATTAAAAAAAAAAAATACAAAACTAAAAAGTGCAGAGTGCAAAAATATTCAGCCCAGTCAATGCTTTGTGGAACCGCCTTTTACTGCAATTACAGCTGCAAGTCTTTTGG
>KN475373.1:46145-58877 GCA_000787095.1 Periophthalmodon schlosseri | reverse complement strand
ATGCTGGAAATGTTTATTCTGTTGTCTATGGGCTGCCTTTTTAAGTAAGAGTAAGATGTTTACAGCCAGCTCTAGTACTTGAAATATGGACTTTCTTCTGTGTGGGGAGACGTGGGCAGGACTCCTGTGGAGACAACACGCCGTTAGCAGCCTTTGACAGTCAGAAGCAGCTCTGTGATGAGGCTGATACATGACACACCAGGACACTTACACATTAGAACACAACCAGGAGGAACCAATCCATCAGACAAAGCCCCGCTACCTCCTACTGCAAAACTCTCCACTGTGTTCATCCAGTATTCAACAAAAGTGATTCTGCACAAGATTAAACATGGTCAGATGCTCTCATAAGCCCTTTATACGAGTTCACACTGCAGCCAACATAAAAAGTTATTTCCTCAAAGCTTAAAATCTGCACATAAATCTTGAAAAGGTTTGATGTTTACAAGTGTAGCCCATGTCCCAATGATCCAGGAGTGTGCATTTTATCACACATCTGTCCAGCTATCTGTTTTTCCACAAAATATATATTTGCTATCACTAATTATTCTGTGGTTCAGTAAATTCACTGCTTAAAATCTAAAGTGGATTTTTCTTGCTTTATCCATAAAACCATTATCACCTTTAAGCAGGAGATGGAGCAGTGTTTTTCTTATATACAAATGTTATCCTCTAAATACAGCTGCTGTGTGCACACTATTGGTGGCTGTATCTGGGTGTCCTAATCTGTTCTTTTGTGGATCTGATAAAATGGAGGCAGATGTACAAGCCTCATACATTCATATGAAGGCCTTTTATCAGGCAAGAGGCACCACCAATGGAAAGACGAATGTACGCTTTTAGAATTTGGCTTTAAAATATATTCTTGAAATCCGCTTGAGTTTCCTTTATAAAATAAGATTACATTAACACTATGCAAATGTTATTCCAACTAGTATGTATTTAACAAATACAAAAACAAACAATTCAAAACTGTTAGAAACTCTTGTAAGTTATCATTAGTTTCTCCAGTATCTTAACAATAAAGGTTAAAAGTTATTTATTACGCTGGTGACTCAAGTAAAATCTAGGATTTACATCATGTTTAGATCCAAACAAAAGCTAGCAAACACTGACCTTTTCAGAAAAATTCATAAAATTTGAACTATAACTTTTGAGTTATAAAATCAGAAGGACAAACCAATAAACAAATGCCGGCAAAAACTAAATCTTAGCCAAGGTAACAATACAACCTCTGCCGAGGTAACACAGGGTTTGTCATGATTACAGCCCAAAAAAATACAAAAAAATAACTATTTCAAAGAGACATATGCAAAAGCAATCATGTTTTATTGGTTTTAACTATGTTATACTGTTTTCACTCATTATTAGCTTACTCACTGTTGTATTTTCCAAAAATGTATTTTGTGCACCTACCCCAATAGGCTTTAAATTTGCTTGCAATTTTATTTTTTTTAATTCAGACTCTGGGTCATGCCTAAATTAAAAAAAAAATGCTGTGTGTTACAAATATTTAAAAAAATAGCAGTAAATGACACTAAATGACTATTACTATGACTATTACGCCTTTTGGTTCAATAGTGATGTTTACAGTGAATAAACTGTGAACTCGTGATCTGTATATATGATAGTCTATTGTTAAATCCCAGAAATAAAGTATAATACAAGGTTGTGTGAGGTTGTTCTAGGTGAAGCTACACTACATCAGATCATTTATCAGTTTAATGTCTTTTGGGAGGTCAGGCCAATTAACAGGAAGAAGCTGATCAGTGAACTCTTGGCTTGGTGGCGCCACATGTCCCCACAGGCCCACAGGGCAGGTGCACATTCAGCTGGGATAATGGGCATCAGAGGAAACACACAGAAGCTCCTAAAACACAATCCACACAAACAGTGAGGGAGCTAATGAAATGATGATGTCAGCTCTGAGCCCCTGCTGTGAGATAGCTGTGATACCAGGCCTCTGTGTGCCAATTGTATGATGCAGCATTTCCCAGAGTGCAACAGTATACTCCCATCACAGTACAGAGCAGTGTCTAAAGAGTGCATTAAAAGTGTGCTTAATTGACAGACTGGCGCCAGACTGCTTGTAATCATCTGCACCAAGACAATAAGAACATAAAAGACTCACTCAAATATCCACCATATCAGCTGTATATTGTTTGTGACAGGGCAGAGGATAAGTCGTGAGCAGGGCATAACTCTATTTATAGGAGAGATGTCCATTAGTGACGACCACTGTCTATCTCTGTTCAGATGTAATTGGCTCGTAGGTTTACCGACTTGGTTGAATTATCTCTCCGTTATACTGATATGAAACATGGCTCTATATGATGCTGTATGGTGTGACCACTGTGGCGGTGTCTTCGTACTGATTTCAACCTTTAAGTGCATAAATGTCTGAGAAGGCAAGGTCATGGCTGCATACGTGTCTGACTAAACTAATGTATGAGTCAACAGTGTGATCTCACTCTGTTTGACCGCGGCTTTTTACAGAAGAGATGTGAGATTTAGCATTGAGAGTGAGTGTGGAGTAAGGTCAACTGCACCAGATGAGATCATTGTCTGTAAATGTACTCAGGGGAAGGCAACATGGCGGACATGACACATTGTGAAATCACTGTTTTATCCAATTCCACACAGAGATGACCTCATCTTTATTCCACGCAGCACGGCAGTAAAGCATTTGAATGGAATGATTTGAATTGCATGTAACCGTACTGTAACAGCTTTATCTCGCAGTGAACATGTAATACATATGAGGGACACAGAGAGAACCTTGTACATGTCAGAGAATGGTGTTTATACTCCGAGCACTACAACTAAACCGAATCTATTTTCACACTTGCTACAATATAAGAAGTTTTCAGATGGATGCGAGGTCACCCTGAGGTCAGGTTGGGGCTTGCGTGCTGAGCTGAGTTGTCCTGGTTGAATTCTGTGCTCCCTTGTGTATCTCACGCCCCTCTCTACCTCCTTATTCCCTGCGGCCTTGGTGGCCTTGGTGTGGAGATGCCAGCCTGTCTGCTTGCATTTCCCTTGGCACAGGGGTGGCAGCTGGGGGCCTGGCTGCCCTGTCTGCCTCATAGTCCTTGCTGTATCACACACATGCACAGTGTCTCCATTCACAGCTTGCAGCCAGACTGGTGTCAACGGTGCGCGGGTGCCAGGGGTAGCATGCTTCACGGGAGGGAGAGGTGCAGGCCGGGAGGGGAGGGGAGCGGGCTCTCAGACAGCCAGATGCTGCCAATTAACTTGTGCGGCCGCCACAGGGCTGTAGGGAGCGAGTCTGGCACCTGTGCCTCCAGCCCCTCCCAAAACTCACACATGTTCAGCACACACTGGCTCTTATGGAGGATGACAGGCGGCCAGCCAGAGAGAGGGAGGAGCCCCTGAAGCCCAGACCTCCCAGAACTGCTGCTGACCTTTCTTAAATAAAGGGCACTTTTCACAATAAACAGCAACAGGTTGGCAGCATAAGATGACTGTGTGTGGATGTGTTTTCCAGGCCAGCCTGTGTCGCTGATTATCCTAGACACAAGAAATTACTGGCTATTACAGAGAAGAGCTGCTGGCAACTGCAGCCAAGGCCACATATCCTTAAAGGCTTACAACAACTACAAACATCCGCTGGTCACAAATAATGTGATTCTATTTCAAAGTAGATTTTTGTTGGGAAGGATGGTTCTGCATTTGACCCATCCTTCAATGCATGACAGAGCGGTGGGAAACCAACTGCAG
This sequence comes from Periophthalmodon schlosseri, assembly GCA_000787095.1. Taxonomy (NCBI): domain Eukaryota; kingdom Metazoa; phylum Chordata; class Actinopteri; order Gobiiformes; family Gobiidae; genus Periophthalmodon; species Periophthalmodon schlosseri. Next base: position 55,136 of record KN475373.1, on the reverse strand, counting down.
AGCAGCAGTCATTGACCTAGGATCAGATGTACCTAGTCGCAAAACTGTAAAGAAACCTTTTGACGAGTTTCTGTTTTTCTCAATGTATGTTCAATTAAGATAGTGGACAGGCGTGAAAACCAGACACACGACAATAACTTTGGTTCTTGCCACAAGCTCAGTACTTTAAACCTATCTTTGCTGAAGTCTCTTTGGCTTATGTGACCCAAAACAGTCCAGCACAAAATAATTTTTCTTCCACACAGTTCATTTTAAAAGAATCAATATTTGATACAGCCTCTCACAAACAAATAGCCTCGTCGAGTGACACAAAGTGAAAAGGAAACTAAAGCTCCTTTGGCTTTTGGGAAGAGGATGGATGTGTAGCCTTGTGCCAGATATTTGTCAATATGAAGCTCACAGTCTGACACAAGACAAATATTCCTCACTGAAAAGATTTCTGCAAGCTCATGAAAAGAGTCAATCTCTCCCCAACTGCAACTTTGCGTTATTCTCCAAATCAGTCGTTGGTTTGGTCACACTTTACTACTTGGTGCCGTACTTTGTGCCAACAAATTACAGGCACAGCCCGTCCACAATGACACCCAGGCTCATTGGGGACCCTGTCCATCAGACACGGCCGCTCCAACGCTGCTCTGACTGACAGACGACTTGTCACGGAAGTAAATGGCAGAATATTTTAGTGCACATTGAACGAACAGAGAGGGAGACAGAGAGACAGAGAGGGAGACACAGAGAGAGAGAGGGAGACGCAGCGAGAGAGGGAGATGAAGAGAGAGAGGAAGAGACAGAGGTACTGGTCCATTACACCAGAAAGCTAAATCATTCGATCCGCTAGAGATCACAAGATGCCGTTCACATTTACACACATGTTTTAGTTGAGCTGTGCACATAAATAGATGATCCAAATCCAGTAGAAAGCTTCAAGGCTGGATCAATGCTGGGCTCTGCTGATTGGCCTTAATTGAAGAAAGGGAGCTATGGGAACAAAGGAAGATTATGACCTTTTGGTTGTCTGGATACACAGAGAGCTAATAAGACATAGTCACATTGTATCATACCACTGAAATTGTCTAAATGGATCAAAAGCTGCTTCTCATAGGAGCCATATGCAAATGGTTCACAGAGGGAGAAAAACAAACCCAACACATAATTGACTAGCCTTGCCATGTTTTTGTCAGTGAATGGCAATTTTCACTCTCCTGTCGAGTGCATGCTGATTATTCTATCAGACAAACAGAGGAGCATGCGATGAAAAGATTGGCAGCGCCTCACATGCCGGTGCCGAGAAATGGCCTGTCCGTCTGTCTTTTTGTTTTCCACATTTTCTTCTCTTCCTTCATCTGTGGCTGCGTGTTGAAGTCAAATACCACTTGTCAGGAGAGTGTTTGGACTGACATGAGATAAGAACCGAGCATCCGAGTAATGCCTCAATGCTGTTGCGGTGATGGGAAATATACAGGGATAGGAAGGATCTAATGAAAGGTGCCAAATATAACAGAACAGAAGAACAACAGGAACCAATAGTTATAAGCTTCCAAAGAAGGAGAACGGACTATATGTACAGTTGATAAAAAAAAAAAAAAATCACTGAATGTGAAGGGTGTTGTCTATTGACTCTGGACTTCAACAAAAATTCATGTGGAGATCTGACCACGAAATCTCCATGTAAATATTGTTATAAGAATATTACATTGCTGACATGTCTTTACTCACTTGTGTTTATTTTAGTATTACTAAGATCACCAAAGAATAAATATGTAAGTTACTGCGTGTTCTGGGTTATTGGAGAGGCGGCCTGGTGGATGAGTCTCACAGAAAGAAGGTTTTGGGACTGGTCTGGGTGGGTTACCTCCGGGCACTCCGCTTTCCCCTGGGTCAAATCTTCCAGCTAAGTTGGTACTGACCGAGCCTAGATCTGGAGATGGTTCCCACTGCTCTCAACAGGGTGCCCCAGCGGGATTGAAGGAAGGACTATAAAGTGTACCTTGACCTTAATACTGTAGATAGAGGAACATAGATTATAATTTTAGTCATGTACAAAGAACTTGTTATCAAGGTAAAAAAAAAAAAAAAAAAAAGATTTGTTTATCCAAGCACAGCAAAAGAGTCCAGCATTAGCTGAAGCCATTGGTAGAAGAAGAGCCTTGAACTGGTGCTCGCTGTGAGGTGGTGCTTTTGAAGAGACAGCACAAAGGCAGAGGCTGAATTGAAAGTCTTTGAGGATTAAATTTCCAAGAAATTGATTTGTGCCATAATCAGATGGCTGCCACCAGAAGCTGAAAGGGTTAATGTGAATCTACTGCTGCTCAACAATCCCTGTTGTATTTATTATATTTCCTCACTTGTAGTTTTGCTCAGTCGCTTCCACAGTGAAATGAACACACTCCCGAGCACGCACAAAGCGATTATTACCAAATGTACGTCCGCTTGCTTGTGCTGCTCCCACAGGGAAACTAGCTGTACCGCTCCTCCACTCTCATTTTTCATTGTCTGCTTATGATGCCCCATGTGTGCTCACTGACTTTCATTTAACCCATTGGAACACACTCACATGCATGGCTGATGCGCCCCCCTCCTTATTGAGTTCTTCTTACACACACACACACACACACACACAAAATCTCCCCTCTTCAGAGCACTATATTGCATTATAGTGGCCAAAAGAAAGGCGTGTCCCACAGGATACAGTGACTTTTACTGTCTGTGCTGGAGGAACGCCAAAGCTAAAATACTGCATTCTCACAGCTATAGAGCCCCATTTGCAAACCCAGCAGTAAACATTTACTACTTAGACATATATATCTATAAAATAAATGTTTCTGCAGTCCCAAAGATGCACAGTGACCCACAGCCCCCACACAACCATTAAAGACGCAGCCCAAGGATGACCACAGCAAAGCAGACAGCCACATCAGGCTCTACAAAGACAACCTCTTATCAAAAAGACATGCAGCTCTGACTCCACCTGAATGGCTGAAGATATCAGGCCTTTTATTAGTGATGTTTTCAAATGACACCAACATGCATTTTGAAGACAATTAACTACTAATTAAACAGGATACCTTTAAAAAAACAAACAAACAAAAAACACCCAACCACATTCAAAATCTACCTTCTATTAGTTTGACTTCTTGCTCATTCATCGAAAATGGCCTCAGCTTTTCAAAACAAAAGGGTGACAAAAGTTCATTTAAGTATGTTTCTTTTTTATCATTTTGCGACGACACTATAACTGTCGCAGCACCCTTTAGCCCACAGCCCGAGTTAGCATGTTCGACGTATGGAGCGGGCGTGTTTGTGCCATGAGCTGATAGATGTGTTCTGGGTCTGCCGTGTGATTGAAACCCCTCCTCACCATAAAGCTGTCGCACTTGTGATGGAGTCAGCGGGTCATTTTATGCATCACACCTGTCCCCTGCTCTCCCCGCGCTGACACCCAATCAAACTGCAAAATGGACAGATTTGTTTTCCAGACCTTGAAAGGGGCGCACGCTCAGGGTTGAATTTCTGGATGTGGGGTGCATATGTGAGGAGAGAATTTTAAAGATGACAACTGAAAAAAAGACTGTTTTTGTGGTTACTAAGAGGAGATTAACTCATATATTACTCGAAATAAGGAACACAGAAAATGGGCCATGCATTCACCTTAATACATTTTTGTAGTAACCAGTTTCTGACGTCTGCTAAGGTGTTATTAATCATTGATGTGTTGCTTTTCATAATTTGTAACCTATCAAATGAGCTATACTTCTCACTGCATTTACACTTGAACACATTACATCAGAATTGAGACTAAACTGGGACTAAACCCGGAACTAAACCTGGACTAGTCTAGACCTGGACTATTAAGGTTTACATGGGCTCAAACCTGGACCAAACCTGAACAAACACACTCTGTATTATATAAATCCTATGTTTATAGCTAGATAAACTCTAAAATATTATTATTAAATATTATTAATATTAACTAATTAAAATACTGCTCAGTATCCACATAAAACACAAAGCAATAAGGCTGTTACAAAAATAGGCAAGCAAATATCAAATGTTGTTGAAAACAGTAATTTAAAGCTACAACAAACAAGGTTAAATAGTTGTGGTAGATAGGCAGAAATAAGGTAAAATGAATTTTGACTTTATCAATCATCACACAAAACTGGCAGGCAGCTCAACAAAAGTCCCTCGTTTACCCAGCAAAAGTGACCAAAATCTTTTATTCACTTAACCTTGTACTTAACCCGTCCTCACAGAACAGGTCATCCCACTCCCCAAAATAAATATATAAAGAAATACCTAAAAAAGGAGGCGAGACCCTGGCTGATTGCACCGTAATCTTCGACTGGCAAGACAAATGACATCCATTCCTGTGCGGTGCCTTTAATCAGCTTGTGATAATTAACGCCACACTCCATTGGCCAAACAAATATCTTTGTCAAGGTGCTCGTTGCCGTACAAGTTCTTCTGGTGTTCTTGTAGACAAGCTAACAAGGAAGTCTTTAATTGCCTTAATATTGTGTAGCAGCAGCTTTACAGCCTACACCATGGTCTTTGTAGCAGTTACTGTATCACTTGCAATGTGGAAAAAACAGGGTTAACGAGACATGCAGACAGATTCATTTACAGATCCAGAAGTACTACTAATGGAGTTTCACAATTTGAAAGATAACAAAAAACAACAAACTACAGAGGTTTTGAGGCTCCATGAAAACAGCCTTTACACCTATAAACTATTGCAGAACAGGACCAGCGCCTTCGCAGAGGTCCAAGCAAAGTTATTCTGGTTTTCAATATTCTACTTTATTTCAGCCTTTTGTTCCCAATACAAGTTTATTTGTTCATAGCCAAGCACACAGGCTCGTCTACTACACAGTATTGTATATTACCTCATTCTCTGTTCCTTCTTTCAAACAAGTACATAAAATATTTCATCAGCGGGACCAGTGGGCAGCAGTGGCATCAGACTTTAATAAAGTGAACGACCTTGCGGGATTGCAGTGGGGGATAGATTAAGTTTGCCTTCCCCTTCCCCAGCCACCTCTATGGGCCTTCTTATCACACACTGGCTTTACTTAATTACCTGCTTTAATTCTCACATTCCTCTAAAATGACCCCCTTGCCGAGACCAGACAAGTTGTTTTAATTAAACAAATGAATATGTCGCTTATCGGCCCGGGATCGGCACTCGCGTTTGTCACGGTAACCGTCAGTGCTGATGATCATGTTATCTGGGAGTTGGCCAGGGTTTGCACCACACGAGGAGGAGAGAGGAAGGGAGAGCCTGATGCTATCTGCTTCTGTGGAGATACGGGTGATCACAAACAGGCCCATTAGATAGAGCAGACATGTCCACTTAGTCACATAGTAATCTGATGAGCTCTATAATGTGGCATGGTTGCTCGAGTAAATGGTGGTAAAAGGTTTTCTACTAAAGCTGAGAAAGAGAGGCCTGAAAGTGTGTGGGATTAGACAACAGTAAATTCAATAAGAAAGACTACTTATTTGCCAGTTCCCCTGTATCAACCAAGTTCAGCCAATGTTGTTTAAAGGGCTGCAAGATTAATTGCAACCCAATCTAAATCACAGTTTGAATGGATGCAATTAGCACCATAATTTCCTCTACAAACAACAATATTTCAGTTTTTTGGTCAATTCTTCTGGACTCGTTTAAAATGTGAACTTTGAACAGAATCCTATTATTAAATCAAAAAATGCAAATCTAATTGCAATTGCAATACTAGTCAGAAAAATCAAAATGAGATATTTTACCCAAATCTTTCAGACCTATTTGTTTATTGTTTATGATTTTACTTCCCGGTAGCAGATCGGACATAGAGCCAAAACTCGATTCATTTACACAGTGCTAAATCATCATTAATCATTTGACAAGTTAAATGCCAACACCTTTATGAACGACAACTGGCAGAAAAATGTGCTCCTTGCATTGTTGTCTATTGTACTGTAATTTGTGTATCTTTCAGTGCAGTGCAGTCCTTTTTAGAATTCAGTGTTTCCTGTAATTTTCAACTATTTATTCAAACCTTTTATCTCAAACTGCCATGTGACTAGTGTAACGTGATGATGAATATTTACCATGCATATTATCCCACCAAACTAAGTCATAATTCGAAAAACATAAAAACCTGAACAGAAGCACAAGTTCTTCTGTATAGCCACAACCTCCCTCCTCGCCATCACCACCAAAACACTCTCTACGTACCTCTACTCTATCGCACCATTTCAGCTTTATGTGTTATTGTACCAGATGAGCAGCAAAATTACATAGACTAACCACTACTACTACTACAACTACCAGTGTGTATATCATTTTAGATCAATAGAAGAACATTCCACTTTCTTTCATCTTCAGTCACCATCTTTGTCTAAAATACAATGGAACAGCCAAATTCTCCTACACTTAATATTAGCAGCATATAATATAAAAATATAATACTTTATTTCAATATTTTAGGTTAAAAAAGGAAATAGTTTACCAATCACTCTTAAAGCTGTAGACAGTGGCCAACTTGTTTATGGGAAATATAGGACAATTTCAGCGTGTGCCGAGGGTTCTTGTGCAGCACTGCCTGACCAAATTTAATGGGAGAAGTGTCAGAGAAGCCATTATACCAGCAGGGGCACGCACAGTCCTATTACATATGGCTGCTGGCTGCTAATGTGTATTAGCAGGAGACAGAGGAAGCAAGGTGAAGATAAGTGATTTTGCAGTAGCTGGATAAGTAGGACACAGGAGGGAGGGAGTGAGTTAGTGAGGGGGTCAGAGGATGGACACCACTGTCAGGGCAGTTTCACCCATTTATTATAGTTACACAGCAAAAGATGCCATATAGACCCAACTTGGCCAACAGTTGCAAATGACTGTACAACGTAAAAAAAAATACCTATAGAGAAATAAAATACAAAATTGTATTCATACTTTCAACAAAGATTTGGTCATTTCAAATTTCGCAACTTGTAACAAGGGGCATAAACAGCAATAAATAAATAAATACCTGTGCTTGTGAGTCATATTAGGATTTCTAATATAGAATTGTGTTTGTTTTTAAAGTAGCACCACTTCAGAGCCAGAAGATGACCAGCATCCAATACATCTAATACAACAAAGTCAATAATATCACTGATGGAGGTGACATTTGAGCAATGGACCTAATTAGATGTAAAATACAAAAGAGTGTCTGTCTCAACATACTGCAAAATATAATTTTTGGCCAGAACCAGAACATCAACGAACATCAACTGGGTACAGAACTGATCAGCCCAGCAAAAAAAAAAAAAAAAAAAGATAAAATGGCAATGACGAGACAGCCTGACCTGAAATTCTGACCTTAAATTCTGTTTACTTTTGATGTATTCAGCTCTTTGCAGAGCTCTGGGTCTCTATATAGACATTTCCATAGGAAAAAGGTACTTAATATCTTACTAGAAGTGTAGTTTAAGCCAGTGTTGTTAAACAGTGAAATATTGTTCCTTTTTAAGACAGTTAAACTCAAAGCAGTGATGAATCAACCAAGTCAACCATATCCTCCACAAACCTCCACAAACCTCTACAAACCTCCACAAACCTCCACAAACTACCACATACTGATGGGCAAAATGATTTTTAGAAAATACAAAAAAACGTGCCTCCACCATCCATATTCAGACGCCATCACTGTGGAACTCAGATGAGAGCTTTGTCTGTTGACATTCTGGGTTTTACAGCGGCGCAGCTGAGCTGCTGATTGCACTGACATGTCAGGCCATAATGCAAGAAGCAGCAGGCCCATGACTAGATTGGACAGCATTGTTCACTAAATAACGAGATCTGTCTCCTCTCCACCTCTTTAATTATCTTCTTCAGTTATAATTACACATGTGAGGTCCAGGGGACGATCACTGTTTTCTTCCTCTGTCTCTTGTCTGAAGTTAGATGAGATAGACAGTGCACACTGCACTGACACAGGCTGATAATGAAGGTTAGAGTCCACACTTTACAAATCACAGCCAATGGTTATGACAGTAACACTATTTGCATACATCCTTCTCAGCCATTACATTGATTAGCATGAGCACAAAACATAGGCTTTGTGTTTTAAATATGTATTTAATATCACAGCACTGCTATATTGTGTGTCTGGGAAAAAAGGGTGCTTATGGTGCAAAGTTGAGCCTAAGCTCAGAGTAATTGTTCTTTAAAAATCCACATTATTAGAAGCCATAAACAGCTGACACTAGAGGCTTTCATTAAGAATTGTGCTGGACCTGGGGGTCTTTAAGCAACCTTGTAATTCAGTCTTAATGAAGCTGATGAATAAATGATTTGAGCAGTGTGCATGAGGAGTCTGATCCCCACTGGTGGGGATACGGGAGTCCCCCGTTGCTCCTTTGGAATCTGGGTATATTTGTAGTCCAGTCCTGTCCTTTACCTTTGACCTCAGCTCCCCTTCAGTCTGAAATGCTAATCTCCTCTAAAACTGATTCTCCGGGACACTGGCATATGCAGAGAGGGCCTGACTCATTCCATCATAAACCACATGGCAGCAGCCTGCGCACTCACAGGCCTGCACACACATTCTGACAGGTCATATTATTATGACAATGATTATTTCCAATCTTATTGTTTTTCTTAGCTGGGACTTCAAATTGAAGCTAAAAGCAGCTCTCAGAGATCATGCATTCCTACTCTCTGTGCCTGAAAACAAAGATGACAGTAATAAAATGGAGACACAATTGCTTTTTCATTTCATTTCCATCGGGAAATCAGGCTGGGGGACAAATACAGGAGCTGTAATAATAAGATATAAGAAAAGAGCCTATGGCTGTTTTTCCCTGGACAGACCACATGCAGAGGCTGCTGTGGTCAGAGCGGCTCCTTGAGGCCATACAGTATTGGACAAGGAGGTTAAGTGGCAGAAAAAAAATGGACTGAAAGCGTAGATCATATGACGGATGAGACAAGCACCTGCTGAGATGGACAAATGCAGTTAATCA
>KN475373.1:33946-46090 GCA_000787095.1 Periophthalmodon schlosseri | reverse complement strand
GCGTCTGGTTAACATAATTCTACTTAACCAGGGTTCCTTTTGCTCCAGTACATCAGTGAATGTGGTGCCATGGTTATATTGCTCATTACTGGTGCACATAGAGCAGCTATCTCCACATGAACATCTGAGTTAATGGGCCACAATAAAGACACCACTGTCTTCATTTTATGGCTGACTTTTCTAATGGCCTACTTGGCTCCCATGCCTCTCTCTCAAAGGAGCAATCTCAGTCTCTTTAAGACCTGGGATATTCTTCAGCACAGTGCTTCCTCCTGCCCTATGCCTCCCTCTATCCATCCTCACACCACCCCCACCTCCTCAGCTCTGAGTGCGATGTCAGGAGCCAAGACTCGCCCAGGGCCTTTCCACTGCCTTTAGTTTCATTAGTGGGCCCCAGATGCTTAGCTGCTTACAGAATTATGAAGGGCCGGAGCCAAGCGCCTCCAGATGGGGCCTATCTATATTCAGATGAGCCGTTTCCTCACATTCGGAGCAATCGGGCTCTCATGTCCTACGGTGTCGTCAACAAACACGCTGACAAGCGCAAACACAGACAGCACAAACAGATGCGGGCGTGCACACGGGGCTGCAGAGAGCACGGAGCGCACACACAACATGGACCATCCGGACACAACACATTGTTCTCTTTATGGGAAAACAAACATGGCGCCACTGCTGTCGGTGTCAGCTTAAGCTTTTAATGTTGTCTAGTACAGAATGTGACACACCATTTTAAATAAACTGGAACATTCAACCGCAGTAAGAGTTAGAAGTGTATGTTATCATTTATAATCTATGTTTGACAAATCTGGCTTAACTGTGGAATAACAACAAAGCTTTCATGCCACTCTGGATATATAGCAAGACATGAACATGATAACAATAACATCATCAAGGTCACTGTACTTCTCATTTGTATTTTTGTAAAGTTTTTAGGGTTGTCAAACGTATTGAAAATCATATATTAATCTAAACTAGTTACTCACTTTAACCAAAACTATCAGTACTAAAAACTTCTCATAAACAGAACAAGACCTTTCCTTAATAGTTTTAGAAATATCTTGAGCTATATTAGAACTAGTATTTAACCACATAGAAACAAAAACAAAGTACTATTATTTCTTCTTTTTTATTATTGTGGTATAGAGTACCACGCCTTTTCCTTATTGGAATCGAGTTTTAAACAAAACAAAAGTTAATATATGTCAAATAAAGTAGTTCACACTTCACTAGATAAAACATTTAACATGGGCCAACTCGAAAATCAGCTAATTCTACAATGTAAGAAAGAGCCTGACAAAGAGCCATACTTTGCTGACCATAGACAGATTGGGCTGTTTAGCTAGTGCACAGATATGCACCTACTGCACACACTGTCCTGATATGTCCCGTTAATACCAGACAGCATGGCTTTGTGGAATTTCTGAGATACCCATAATCCTTTAGTTGGAGTCAGAGGTCAACTCACCATCGTGCTGAGCAAACCAATAAGGTTTTACCAGCATATAGCCAACAATAACCCCCTGACACCTCTGTGTTTTCTGCCCAGCACGCACAAACACCACTGATAGACTTCTGTTACATGCATAACAGTATAATGTTAAGTGCTGAGATATTTTTTGCATCCTGGAGTCTCATCATAAACATATGGCATTCTTGCTATAATTTTAATATAAGACTTGTCGGCACAGCATGCGTCTGACTTACAGTACAGTAACCAGGGAACTGTAGGCTGCAGAAAAAGTGCAACGCCTCATGCAGTTCATTAGAAGATGACACAACCAATTTGTAGCCATGCCTGCTAAAATCGCCCAAATCTCCCCTGACAAAAGCGTTTAGATGAGAGTGCTGGAAGGCCGGCCGACACTGACATGCGTACCGGGGCTGTAAAGGGGAAAATGAAGTGCCTTTTTAATTCTGCTCCAGGCAAACATAAAACTGTCCAGGTAAGTCATTTGTGGGCTGAATGAGCATCGCAGAGCCAGAAGCAACTCTCCTCTGTGTGGCAGCAGCTCTCACTCACTCTCCTATAATACACTTTCTCTGCTTAAATCCCCACACACACATGCACTGCTATAGCACAAACCCACACCACAGCCTTATCCTCATCTAGAAGATTATTAATCTATTTGTTACATTTGGTGCCATTATTTTGCTCCCATAATCCTCTTTCACTTCCTCTGGCAGCTGCCTAATGAGTTTCTGTGAACAAGGAGGCTGCATGTGCTGCTGATGGTTCAGATTGGCTCCTCTCCCTGTTCCTCTCTCTCCTTAATTCCCCTGCTCTTTCCGGGTTTGTCCTACACACAAAATGAGCAGTCTGACATAGAATTAACTATGGAGAAATTGAAATTCACTGCACCACATAACACTATTCTAACTGCTGCTTATTAATACAAAACCGTTTAACTTGTAACTTTAATCACAAGCATTAAAGTCCATTTTAAACATTGGATGACATAAAATAGGCACCACCTCCATAGTGTAGTGGTTTGCCTAGAAATAAATGAATGCAATGAATAAGCCACTATTTAGTACATCATGCAATTAAGAACATTACAAACATATACCAAAGCCCACAATTTGTTGTTGCCAATGTTTTGTGACAACTGCAATAATTGTTTGAAATCTAATACCACAAAAATATAACCAGAGCTGTCACAGATGTCAGCATGAAAAGAGCAAACTTGGCTTGGTTGTCTTAACAACAATAACTTTTTTGTGTGTAACCAAGGATGCACTGGACTTACTTTGTTTCAGTTCGACAAAGAAAACAGGTACCACTTTAACTAGACCTTAATAAGCCTTAATAAAGCACAAACAGATAAATCATAGTGAACAAATAGGTTTTTTTAGGAATAAGTCCTAACTTAATTAACAGGTTAAAGGACACATATTATGCATTCCTGTGGCTTTAATTCCCTTTAAACATCTCACTTTGGGATTATTAATTCACATTTTCTAACTTAAACTAATGTCTAGATTTAGAAAACACCCTTCATAAACTGCACCTCTGTTTCCAATTAGGTATTTAAGCATTGGAACTCCCTCTGCTGTCAGCAATGAATGAACGCTATGCTATGCTAATATAGCCATGCATTCTTTGTGAACACAATTTGACCACAGAATATGTCTGGTGATGGTTTATGAAACTTCACCTGAGAAGAACAATCCAGGCAAAATACAAGATGAGCATTTTTAAGGGCTCAGAGTAGACAACTTTGGATTAATGGATTAATGAAATAAGCGTGAATAAAGAAATATACAATTCCAAGTGTGTTTTTGATGAGGGGACAACAATACAACATGATTAAAAGCTAAAAAAATGCACAACATGTGTCCTTTATGGTTAAGGCATTAATTAAGATGCTAAGCCTGAATGATTCTTAATAAACTATTTCTTTATTATGAACTAAGCCTTTGTTCATGCTTTATTAAGGCTAATTTAAGTGCATGTAGAAAATATAATGCTGAAGAAAGTATGGGCCTTTTTCATATACCTTGACATACAGAAGGATGTTCATGAGTTTGTTCGCTTAAATACTTCCTCTTTTCTCAAATATTCACTTAGACCCATAAATCACTCACTCCCTTCCCTGGATGTGACTGAACCAATGACAGATAATTAGACAGGTACTTTTCTGCTGCTATGGCGTTTATTAAAAGATTTTGTATGCCTGCCTTACACCGCAGTCTATGTTGACAGAGAGGGAACATCATATATAACATTTTTAATCAAAAAATCATTCATGAAAGCCATACACCAGATGATTGCGGTGGTACAAATGCAGCACGGAAACAACGTTTTTAAATTAAACTGGCACAGAGGCGGAGGAGGATGCTGCAGGGAGAATGTAGCAGCCATAAAAGACCCCTTAAAGTGAAGCAAAGAAAGATAGATGTGAGGAGACAGTAAGGGTAGTCTCTTGAGAAGGACTATACATGTGTAAATCCTCACTACTCTGTTGTTTAGGTATAATTACTTCAAGCTGAGCAAAGAGGGCATTGCCTGAAACTGCAATTTGTGCTTAGTATCAATAAAAGACAAAAAGTACATGGGGAATAAGTGCAGTTCGATAGCTTTGAACACCCCTCCAGTGAGACTATATTGTGATTTACAAGAGCCACACACTCCAAAGATGCACTGAGGAAAACATGTCACACAGTTTGTGAATGGGGGTCGCCAGTTTAGAAATGAATTGTTAGTCGCGGTTTTATTGCTCAAATTAGCCGTGTCAGTCCTTGTCATCTTGCCCTTAATTAACAAGCGTTCAATTTGTCTATTAATTAGCCAGAGCTATTAGCTATTTGACACCCCTCCTAATTTTGTGACAATTAAACAGGTCTAGTATTAAAATGCAAAGCTAATTGTGCAAGTGGTTGGACATCAGTGAGCTAAGACACTGGAGGTCTACTGGCATGCACATTTGGGTGACCCACGTTTGCCTGGGATCCAGACTGGTCCTCTCTGTAAATTCTATACAGAAGATCTCTCAGTCTGGTCACCACCTCCTTGACCAAATCTCAGGCCAAATTCACAAAGCTGCATAATCTGGTTTCTTTATTTAAGTGATGCATGGGAAACAAACATTGGTCATTTGTTATTATTATTATTGGTTTTAGTCCCCTGTTATTGTTTGTGTTCCTGACTGGGAAATCCATCTGTCAGTCAGGCCCATTTGTAACATACAAAAATAAATCTACATTTGATTAGAACCTGATACATGTCCATGGTTTGAGGTGGGTGTACTATGTGTAGATTCCTCCTCCAAAGTATGCAGAAGAGAAGGAGGTGTCATACAAAGATCTCTAAGCCTTCCTCTGGCCAACCTCAGCGCTGGAGTGTGTACCAGGCCTTAACAAGAGACCAGGGATCCACGCACCACGACCAAGCTGACTGACAGAACAATTACTGCTAACACACAGCGTGATGGAGAGGCGCACGTCTCCAAATAGAATTTCACCACTGTGTTGCATCACGCACTTACAGAAGGATTTCAGAGGAAAAACTAAATTGACCTGAGAAACTGATTGACTGGTCGGCACGACTGTCTCCACGCTTAAAGGCACTCCTGAGTTTTTATGTTGCCTCAATAAAAACACAGGGAAAGCATTTACCCTTGATCAAGGTTGGGTGGGTTTGACTTTCTACGCAATGTTTGGCAGCCATTTCCTTGTGCGCAGAGTGTTCATCTGCCTGCTCAGTTAGAGGTGTGGGTATTTTTAATCACACACACCTACTGACTGGAGAAGAAAGGGGAAGTTAATTAAAAGAGGCAGCACTCATCAGGACATTTCCAAGTATAAATCATAGGTTTAATAGCCTGGAAATGATGGGAATACATGGCTTTGTGTCCCCACATGCTAGAGCCAAAGTCATAACATCTTTGTTCAGCTGTGAGGCTGTGCCTTTTGGAATACTGTGACGATTTAAACAGGAGGTATACAACATCAAACTGATGATCAAATTAAAAATGCAAACTATAAAAAGGATACATAGTATCATTCCTAGTTATACATTAACACTTTATTACACAATCTACAGATGTACGATGGTAATACATAGGTTTAAGATATGTCCAGGGATCCATATGTGCCTTGAATGTGAGCAACATGGTCCATAAAAAGTATCTGGGCTGAACACCATCACAGACTTAAAAACATCATGGAGCAACTGAAAGGAAACTAGGGAATAAATTGGACATTGTACAGGAAAGGATCCTATCTGTGATGTACAATAGTTACATATATCTATGCTAACTGTATAGAATATAGAAATAGCTAACATAGTTAGTTATGGTTTTATTCCAAACATATAATTAAAGATAAAGTTGGCTGATGTCGAAGGCAGTTTCATTTGCAGTTCTTGATGGACTGGTCTCATGCAGCATGGCGGCCATTACCCACCACCATTCTGGCCCCCAACAGCTGCAATACACCACGCTCCCTGACTTTCTAATTAGCTTATCTGCGAATAGAAGTACACCAGGCAATTCTATGCTCTAGCAGGCTGACAACGAGCGGCCAGTGGGGCTGAGCTGGTGCCTACAGTGCCACCAAGGGAGCCATTGTCTTCTGCACATTAGAACAAGGAAAAATGGATATTTCTGTCTGAAAACTCAACTCCCTGCACTCCCAATTGCTTAAGAGGGTGAAAAGTCATACTATTTATCAATATTAAAGTTGCATTTTAATAATCATAATGATTTATACACACCAACTTTTCCAAAGTCTTCAGGCCAACAAATGATAAAAGCAATTCTATTTATTTTGTGTACTCTCACCTGGACAACTTATATTGAATGTCAGCTTGAGAATGCCTTACAAAGACATCTTAATAGCACCAACGAAGCTATAAAATATGACAAGACACATTATGTGAGAGCAAGTGGACCCCAGTATTTACCCAAGGGGCTTACTGAAGTATATCTATCTATCAATTCAGTGAGCTCAGAGCAGAGCTATTTCTCCTTTTGTTTGATGTGTCTGCGAACTAAATAAATGTTGCCATTAATCTGTCTCCGATTTCACAAAGCAACATCGTCCCTTTTTAATTGGATCATCTATTATTCATTATTTATCAAACATGGATCCTGGGCTACGGCTAAATGTCAGATGATAGAGGATTTGAAAAGAAATTCACTAAAACAAAAAAGAAAGAAAGAAGAAAAAACTACAAAGAAATATAAGAAATACAAGAATATGTCTAATGTCTAATGTCTAATTTTACAATAATTCCAAAACAACAATTCCAAAAATAAACCTTGTAAAGACGGTTTATTTTGTGCTTGTGTCTGCTCTATAACTATAATCTATGACATAGCTATGTCAAAGAAACAAGTCCACTGACTTCCGCTTTAGAAAACTGCACTACCAAATGGGAGCCGTAAACGTCATCACAGCAAAGAGTGGGCACCTCCGATGGTTAGCTGCAGATCATGCTATTGAACAGTGGATTGTTTTTTTATTTGTAACAAATTAACTACGCAACGCTGCTGAATCCTGCGCATATCACCAATTAAGAAAATAAAATTGGAGAACAAAGTACAGAACAGTGGCCGTATGCTGGTGGCTGTGAAAACGACAGTTAATCGGCAAAATGGCATCTTGAAAATAAGCGATTAAAGACAGCTCATACATGCATGAATCACTCCAAATACAACTTTAAGTGAGTAAATGGTGAGCGGAAAAAACTATAACATGGTTAATAGCTCTAAAAAGTTTAACTAAAGCCAAAATCTTGCTTACAAACTGGCACTGAAGTGCTGATCAATTCCTGGCTTTGATCATTAGTTGAAAGTCTCTCTTAACTCTTCACCCTCATTTAACGCTGCTTACTGCCCTGTATAAATGTCAAAATAAAAAACTGACCAGGTATAGATATACAGCAACGTATACACAACAAATACATTGTGTTTTAAAGCCGGCGTATCGCAGCCTTTATCCAGACTGACCCTGGACAGCGGGAATGACTTGTACCGAGGGCACAGCTTCTTCCTCCACCTGTAGCGATGAACATGGAGGTTAGCGCTGATCCTGCCGAGCCCTGTGGCGACCAAAAGCCAGAGAAGCCACAGCCCCGAGACACAAGGCACCTGCACTGAGCGATAAAGGCTTCAACTGCAGGGCTAACACTGACAATTCTGATGATAGATTCAGACATGCAGGCAAGCCAGGGTGGAACTGTCCTCCCTGTCTCAAGTAATCTCCCCTTCTAGTACATTTTCTCCCCTCTGTCTCTCCGGGCAGCGCCTTTATCGTGTCCTGTGTGAGTTTGGATCAGACAGGCCAGAGCTCTCTACTTTTCTGCCGTTTTTATTTATTTCATATCTGTAACTGTCAGGAAGAAGATTGCTACTTTAGAAGCTGTCTGGGCTTTGTTGTTGCTCATGGAAAGTCAAATAGCAGGTCTTGTGTTAAAAGCATCTTGGCCACTTTTGGGGACACAAACAATGAGGGAGGCAGCAGACAGTTGAAAATGGTGGCATAAGTGCTGGGGACATGACGCCTCTTGGATGGGGCAGTGCTGAGCGGAGCATTTAAAAGCATATTAGCTCAGGGAGGTAAATGGGATTGGGCCTGGTGATGGTACCCCCTGCTGTGCCTGTCACTTAAACACCTATTTACGAGAGCTTAGTGAAACATAAACATGGCCAAGCAGCCATGAGGGGCACATTTAGAAGAGCTTGGGGACTTAAATGACCCAGAAAGGCAAGCACACAGATTAAAACATGTGAGGAGATTAAGTCCTAGACTGCGACTGCTACCGTACTAAATGACTTATTTCTTATTATTGTTATTTAACTGCATTTGCAAAGAGTGTTTTTAAAGTAACTTTTGTATACACAAAATACAATCGCTTCACACAGTCTCCTCTCTGCCTCAGCTCAGACAGTATAACTGCTTCACCTGAGAATAGCAGCACTTTATATTAAGTGCTTGCCAGCTGCACTCTAAATGTTTGTCAGTGTGAGACAAGAGTGTGGTCATATCTAAAGAAAATGGGTGCAAAGTTGAAAGGCCACTTCACACAGAGAAAAGACAGCACAGCGGCAGAATGCAGCTCTGTGCCATTTCATCGACAGCAGTTCATCTCTCCTGTCTGCGGAGTCACGGCCGTTGTCTACTCCCATTACCCTGCGCCCTGTACGCACGCTTACGCCGGTGTGGGCACGAGGCTGCAGACGCGCAAGCTCAGGGTGGCAGATGCCTGGCGTTAGACGGGTGCCCTCCATCAGTTGATGACAGATGTCAGGCTTGTGTTGGACGGCAACACTTCATCACACCACTCTGTAGAGCCGCTTCGCCCCACTGGAGAGAGCAGGCAGGCTGGCAGACGAGTGCGAGCCCCAGTGCACCGGGCCGCTCTCCTGCCACACCTAGTCATTCACAAACACTACAGTCTCCGCTCCGCATCCATCAGTCAGCCGTTATTACATCAGACACCCGTCATACTGCCAACCAATGGATCACATGCTAATGCGCCCGGACGCATTCTCTCCGGAAATCTGAGGCATCAGTCTTCAGAGTGCTGCTGTGCATGGGTGGGTGCATGAATGTCGAGTGTTGGGGTGAAAACAAGTTTGTCAAAGTTGCACAAAGTTTATAACATGCAATTCTGACAACAGAATACTAGAGTCAGAGTAGAGGAAGTACCATTTTGGCCGACTGGTTGACTTGACGACAGGAGACATGCCGTCTCTATAGAGGCTCTTGGTCTTGGAGAAGTTGACGACATTGAAGATGACCCTCTGAAAAACATAAGAAACCCAAAAAAACATCTTATACAGTGTTCAGTTTTATCAAATGCAAAATCAAGAAAGAAACAACACCACAATGCCCTGGGGCCTCATTTATAAAAGAGTCGGTCAAAATCTACTTGAAAGAGTTTGTATGGACAAAACGCAAATTTCATGTACGTGAAACAATATTGGCATTTTTAAAACCCTCCGTATGCACTCCCTCACACACTTTCCTCTCAAAGTTTGTGGTCTGAAGCAGAAATCTGCGCACTTGATCCCACCTCATGTCACACCCCTGTAATTCCTCGATTTCACCATAAAAGGGCAATGCAAAGTGAGTTCTGAATGAAATTTGCCTAAACATGAGCCTATAATCGGCAGGTTTGATTGACAGACTGGCGCAAAGAAATAGGGGCTCAGGGGAAGACCCTTCAGTAGAGGACACAGGTGTGTGGAACTTTAGTGAAAAGTGAACTCCGCTTCTCTGAAACAACACTCTTTTAACACGCTTATCCTGTCACCTATACATTTAGACATAAATACTTTATTGAAACGACACATGCGGAAGAAGCTGCTGAATTCTCACATCGCTTTGTGCATCCCCGTGCATGCTTAGATTTTAGTGCATGAAGGACGTGTCAGTGCCGCAAGTACAGGTGTGGGGGAGGCATGGGGAATACATGGATGTGTTTAGTTTCGGCCACACTGTAGCCACACGCACACGGAGGTCCACAGATCTGAGAGACGAGAGGCGAACACAGAGCCACAGTGTGTGTGTGTGTGTGTGAGCAGGGAGGGGACATTGGAGGCGCGGTGCTGTGCGTGTGACCGCAGCGCAACTTTGATCATCTTTTGGCCGTGTGCTTCCTCCGTGGATCAGCTGTAGGAGAGGGTCAGACGTGTGTCCAGTGATTATTTCATAAAAGGGCACAGTGAGGCAACACCAGCGTCAGCCAGTGCCAATGCGCTTCATTGCATTTGGATGGATTTAATGATCGCAATACTTTGTGAAATTACGATACTCAAATAAATGGTGCATGTTTCACACAAGCTTGTGACTAAATGCTCACAGTTCAATTAGATTCTGTGTCTTTTTCTGGGAAATACAGTCAAAATGAACAGTTTCAAACTTCACCAACACCACCAAACATGACTTTCTCAAAACTCTCTTCCCTCACGGCTCCTCTCTGCTCTCGTCAACCCCTGAGACATGTCTCATGTACGCCAGGTCCAGACTTGTGGAGGTGCGCAATGTTTCACATTCATGTTATTTTTTATAAATACCAACTTTGAAGTGATGAGCTGTGTACGAACTTTTCTGACCTTGTTTTGCACGGAGGCTTTATAAATGAGGCCTCAGACCTTTTATGTGTTGTACAGTGAAGAGATAAGAATGCTTTAATGTGTGGCAGATGATGCCATGTTGCAGCAGCAAAGTTGGCGATAAAAGGCAGGCGTTTAGCGGAGGGCCAACTCTAATCTGTGAGGACATTATGGTCCTCCCCAGAGGGACGCTCCCAAGCCCAAAACATTAAGCCTCTCCTGGAGCGCAGAGAACAGCCATGGTGCCTGACTCCCCACCTGCTCCACACCAAGGACTTTGTGTCAGACTGAAAATGCTGCAAAATCCTTCCCCCTTTCCTCTGCTATCTGTGATTACCATCAGGAGAATGGAGAAATGTGCAGACAGAAATGAATAAATATATATTTAAAAAGTCAAATGAGCAGCCATAGTAAAACTGCGGTGAAGTAAATGAATCCTATTGATGGAGCATATCAAATTACCAACTAAGTCCAGGTGGTGGAAGTTAACTGGGTGCTGCTGAAATCCTATTACACCCTCCCCTCCTCCCCATCCCCGTTTTCTCTCCTTTTCTCCTGAGCAGCATCAGAGGAGCGGGGATTGCGGATTGTGGCAGGCTGATTCAGACTTAGGTAAAATGACATCTAACTGATGTTGAGACTGGCAGCAGGCTCCTGTAGCAGGGAGATAAGACCATTGCTGCTGGCATTTCAATTACACTTTACTGCCCCGCACATCTGTTGCGAGAGCTACTTTTCAGCCTTTCCCCCTCAGGCAAATACAGCCTCACTCTGACTCCACTGGCTCCTTTGACTATACTGCTCCCGCTCCATTCTTCTCCATCCACAACAAATGGGGATTGTCTTGCTCCTTAGCTGCAGCGCACTCCCTGTTTCTAATCTAGTTGTTGGGCCTGGTTAGCCCAAAGGAAGCTGTGAGAGGGACAGAGCCTTTGAGAGAGAAAGTCAAGCACACTGACACTAAAAGTCAGAGTAGGAGACTAGTGCTGGAGGTAGAAAACAGACAAAATTTAACATAAAACGTGCTCTCAATGTTCTAGTGATGAAGTAAAGCATATTATACCAATGTGCCTATATTATCCATCCTGTCCATCTGTCAAATCAAAATAGCGCAATTAGGTTCATTAGGTCTTCTGAAATAATTATTCTGTAGTTTATTATGTTATGTTTTTATCACACCTTGACAATTTCTGCTGCACTCTGCTGCTTTCTTCAGAAGTGCTAAGTGATGATGCTGTGATGTGTATGGTCAGCTGATTTAAACAGCTTTTGGAGAGCACTATCTGTAGTCCAATATCTTCCCAGTTCAAAATATCCCAGGAGTGAGGGAACCGGTACGTCCCTTGTCCTGATTTAAAGTCCGGTGGGCGCATTTCCGGAGTAAAATCAGATGATCACGCACATCACAGCAACACCACTGATGTGACACTACTGAAGAAGGCAGAAGAGTGCAGTCGAAACTGTCAAAAAAGGTTTAGAAATAGTTTATATAAAAACCTAAACCAAATGCCAAACACAGACTCAATCATTACCCATTTAGTAAAATGAGTTACAAAATTTCACCTGTTGGACTGAACTG
>KN475373.1:23478-33869 GCA_000787095.1 Periophthalmodon schlosseri | reverse complement strand
TACAAACTAAACTTTTTTTTTACATCACAGAGAGCAGCATACTCATTCCCAACCACAGTTTGACTCTTGTTCAGTTCAAATGTTCAATTGCTTTCTGATTCGGCCCACCAATCCCACAGATGCCACAATGGAAATATATTTTGAATTTGCCTATAGATGTCATTGATGAGAATGTATGCTTACTTGATGTGTGTTAAGGCCTCTCAGAAACAAAGAACCTGGACAGTTCGTATAAGAAATGTGTGTGAATATGTTGGGAGAAATATCAAGAGATAGAAAGAAGAAGAATCTTTGTGAAACTTTTGCAAATAAAAATGTGTTAGTTTATGTTGTCACGGTTGACTTTGTTCTTATGCAGATACTACGAGTGCAAATCTGAAGTCATTTTTGCATGAAATTGTGCTCACATTCCCATCTACAAACAGCAGCACTTATCACCAGAGTAAGCACACAGGAATCAGAATGCTTCCCTGTGGTTTTGGTTGACAGAATGACCTACCAACATTATACTGGATTGTTTAATTTGATCATGTGCCATGGCTTTTTTTCATTTGTGAGAATTATACATTGAATGTTTTAAAAAGCTAACATAAACCTTTCAGAAAGTTTGGTCTTCTAACGCAACAAATTGTGTCTTCTTTCTGACAGATTATTAGACAAGGAGTATTTTATATCAATAGTTTGTTTAAAATCTGTAAGAAGCATTTCAAAGGCCTCCATCATCATCTCTGAAGGGCAGAGGGACAGGTCCAGTAGTATCCTGAAGATCAGTGAATAGATCAAAACCAAAACCCAGTCATGTGACCAGCATCAGCCCTCGTCATTCAGAGGCAGTTATGACCAAGACATGAGCTGCAGGCGTGAACCATGATTCCAAATGTTTCATGTGACACACATAGTGACTTATGTCTGACCCCAACCGCTGCCTTCACCTTTAAACAAACGCCATGCGTTCGGCGCTCCGCCCGCTGCAGGCAGCACTGAAATAGCTGTCCTGGTGCGGCTTCAGGATAGGATTGCATTTCGGACCAAACACTGTCTTTTGATCTCCATCGATCCAGGCTGTGGCCCTTCTGGCTTCTTCCAGGAAGACAAGATAAATTATTAAAGAAGCCATTTGGAAAGTGTGGGCTGGGGCCTCTACAAAGAAAACAAACTCTTTGTGGTAGTGGACATGTTGACTTTTTAAAGAATAGCCTCAAAACTACAAACATATAATACTTTCAAAAAAGTGTTTAAAAAAAAAACTATATATTCACACTAAAACATATAGTGTCAAATTTTAGATGAGAAGTGAATGCCAGACCCAAAAGGTGACAAACACATGTATCTGAGACTCCCTGTAGAATGGTGCAGTATGATTTGCAGCAGTGCAGCCTGTCCATAGGCATCAGACACAGACAGCTGATGGCTGCTGGCAGAGCTGCCTGTTCTTCTCTTGTTGTCTTTGATCAGCGTGATCACTGACGCACAGCGTGCCAGTCGTCCACACAACAGAGACTACCTGACACTGCCAGAGGCAGGTGCTGCCCACACATGTACCAGTAGTACACAACATACATAGTGCATGATTACTGTGGGACATGATTCATACAGACACGGCATCACCACTCATCCTGCTCAGTAACTTTGCGTGGCTATTTATGGATATGGAAATGATATTTGTGGGTTAGTTGTGACAAAATATGTATTGGAGTTGGAAGTGATTGATATCTCATAATTCAATTTGATTACAATTCAGAGGCTCATTATTAGATTTTAAAACTGAAGCAGCAAGACTTCAGTGCATTCAATGCTTTTTTGGTTTATGTCTGAAAAGAGGCATATGACTGAAAAGGAAGTTTTATCTATGCCTCTTATAGTCCAGTGGCACATTTATATTGAACATATGTGATT
The DNA here is from genome assembly GCA_000787095.1 of Periophthalmodon schlosseri. NCBI lineage: Eukaryota > Metazoa > Chordata > Actinopteri > Gobiiformes > Gobiidae > Periophthalmodon > Periophthalmodon schlosseri. Next base: position 31,973 of record KN475373.1, on the reverse strand, counting down.
ATTAGGCCTTACAAATTCTGACAATTCATTTTTTATTAATTTATTCAGAAACGTTTTAAAGAAACAATTGAAGCATCAGATGTAATATAAAATGGACCATTCCCATTGTATAAAATTCTTGTTGGAGACTTTCCCTGGTTGGCCTTCAGGTAAATGCTACTGGAGCTGCCCATCATGACTTCTGTAAGACCCTTTGACAGTGAGAGAGGTCTCTAAGAGGCAGTTGCCACAGTGATAGGGCAACACAGGGGCAGGACATGTGACATGCCAGGAGGACACAAAGGGGGACACGGAGGGGCAGGGGACTCCAGTGCTATGTGTGTGTGTGTGTGTGTGTGTGTGTGTGTGTGTGTGTGTGTGTGCGTGTGGGTGTTTGTGTGTGTGTGTGTGTGTGTGTGTGTGTGTGTGTGTGTGTGTGTGCGTGCGTGCGTGTGTGCGTGTGTGCGTGTGCGTGTGTGTGAGGAGGAGCCCATGACCTTGAGGCAGGTGCCAAGCTGAAGCTGACAGTGTGTTACATCCTGACAGTGCACCTCAGCAGTGTCACAACACCACAATCCCCTGGACGCACACTTCCTCTTTCTGTTGCCTTGTACCTTGCACTGTTCTTTGTTCTCTGATGGCGACACTTTCCACCCCTCACAGTCACTGTGAGCTCCAGGTGCTGCTGTTATACAATCAATGCATTCACACTTCTTTAAACCATCATTGGTCCAACACTGTACAGTACCATTCACTGTCATACACTAAAGCATATTCATTCATTTAGCTTCATGTACTGGTGACTATATAACACTTAGATGATGTATGACAAAAAATGAATCACCATCATGACTGTGTGGCTGGAAATGTTGTCCTGAATCATTTAATGTATACAGACGACTTGGTTGTTTTTAGTCCGAGCACCGCTGGTCTACAGCAGTTACTCAGCATCTGTTCAGCTTATGGTGTGGAGCATGATATTAAGTATAACACAACTAAGAGTATGATCATGATCTGTAGGACCAAAGAGAGGACACATGAGATATCCTAATTTTTGCCTGTCTAATGTTGTGTTGAGGGTTACAACTAAAATTAAATATCTTGGGCATATCATCACTGCGGACATGGCAGATGATGATGACATTTATAGACAATGCAGGGTGTTGTATGCTCAAGGTAATACTCAAGGTTCATATTCTGATGATGTAAAGCTGATGTTGTTTAAATCATATTGTACACGATGATACACTACCCACCTCTGAACTCATTACAAAAAAGCCAGTCTGCAAAGGCTGCAGGTGGCTTATAATGACGCTTTACGTGTGCTCTTGAGGAGGCCGCGATGGACTAGTGCGACCGAGATGTTTGTCACTGCACGAGTGAACACTTTGCAAGCTGTACTAAGAACTTAAATGTACAGTTTTATTTGCAGGCTGAATAAGTCAGAAAATGAAATAATAATGTCACTCACAAACATAAGATTCAGTGCAATACGCTTCAGTTCAAGATGTGGAGACACTGGTATGGTTGTCTTTTTAAAACATAAATGTTTACTTTTTGTATTGTCACTGTCCTTGTCTGTTTTAAAAATGGACCATGAGACCGGAATAAAGATGAATTGAATTGAATTTTCAATTTTATTTATTTATTTTTTATAAACAAATAAAATTGTCTTTCAAAAATAATTTCCAACCAAATATAAAGAAGATGTACTTTCAAAAAGTGCCATTTAGAACAACCAAAAAATCCTCCACCAAAGCATGAATTCTGTTTTTAAGCCTGGTGCCCACTACATAATACTTTTTTTCATCTTATAAGATTGCTGGATGTCACACTACATATCATGAGAATTATAAATCGTACGACAACACTCCCAGGTTCACTAGTAGAGAATTTGCTGTAGACCTCTTCATGAAAATTACCCAAACTGATTGCTGATTGTTTAGAAATGCCTGAATCTTTATCTCAACTAAACTTAATTAGTACAACCCTACTATTATGCTATTCTGGAGGATGCAGTGGACTACTGAGCTGCGTTATTCAGACCTTTCTAACAGTGACAGTTGAGTGACAGAAAAGACCAGCTTTCTCCAGAGACACAGAGGTCGACCACAACACACAAGTACCCTAATCCAAACAAGCAGAGCCTATCTCCACCATTGACCTTTTGTGTAGTGAATATTTTACGGCTTAAACAATAAAACTAGCAACAGATAAACATTAGCCGAGGAAGTCTTTCATTGGCTTCATTTAATTACCACAGCCATAATAAGATCACACATCCATGTTGTGATGTGATAATGACTGCTCTTTGTGTGTTTTTATGCTATTTGGAGTCGATATGTGGTACGCTTCATGCTCGGCCGGACACAGATTGTCAGATATGTAGGGACTGTGTCTGTTTAATTGACAGGGTCTTTGGACTGCTCCAAGGCAATATAAGACCATATATATTCTGCGAGCACACACTTCCTTTTTATTACGGACCTGTCCCTATACCGCCATCGCTATAAATCCTGTAAAAAGCATAGAACATAACCCCCCAGATCCACTTGACACTAAATATTATAGTATAGCTTGTTCGCCTTTTATTCATCCTGATTTATTCTTTATTACATTTTTCCTGGTCACAGAGGTTAGCGTTGGATATTTTGATATACGATTGTGTTCAGTACCAAATCCAAGTGGGTAAAGTGCTAAATTATCTATTGCTAAAAATGACTTTCTCTTCAGACTTTCTGTTCAAAAGAAATAATACAATTTTCCATATCTCTGTAGACACTGAAACCAGATATCTTCAAATAATAATAAAACACCAGTACAATATTGCAGTTCTGATAATATACAGGATGACACAACCCACAACTTTTCAATCCAAAGTACCCGTGAGGATTAATGCAGTACTGAATTACTGATCAGCTTTTGACTACAGACACAGTGTGATTGTTTTCACAGAGGCATACAGACAGACAGGAATGATAAACTGAACAATTCCTTCGTAAGTTTTGTCAAGAAAAAGGCACCTCTAAAGTAGATTTTAGTGCCATGACAAGAAGAAAATGTTCTTTGTTTTACTCATCCTTCCTGAACAGCCTCTAGATCTAGATCCAGGAGCATAGGTACCTGGCTGGTGGGTTAGCTTCTAGTGTAAGTTGATGGAGGACATAGACCCAGGAACAACAAGCTAACTCTGAATGAATATGATGTACTCCACCTAAAGCTCATAGTTCCATATATTGCACATATTACTGGAACCATAAGGCAAATGTCTTTTTTAAATTCTCCCAGCCTCTTGTACTGCATCAGCTTTAAAATGCAAAATACAGTAAGTACAATAGACCTATAGTTGTTAAACCTAAACCACAACGTCCGTCTGATGTTCCTTCTTCTCTCCTACAATATCCTCTAGGCTCGGCACACTCCTCTTTCACCTCCTCCCCTCTACCTCCAACCCCTCCATCATTTCTTTAACCCACGGAAGAGTTAATTTGCTCATTCTGCAGGCAGCATCTCTTTCTATTTATCTTTGCTCCTGTGTTTTTTCCATCTCTCCCTCCGTCTCTCTCAGAGGCAGGGCTGTGCTGTCAGGCCCTTCCACGGCAGTAGGGTTGTCACGAGTGATGGATGACTATCAACCTTCTGCTGTCTTCCACTGCGCTCCTGGGAGATTTACAGGCTCGCTGACTACCAGGCATGAAAACCAATCTCTGCTTCTCATTCTCCCCGTCCACGCCTGCTCTGCTCCTCTCCTTCCATCGTCCACGCTTCTCCTTTTCAACATATCTACAATCGCCAGGAGCTTTCATAATGAAGAGGTGGATGTGGATTAAAATGACTTGGACAGAGGGAAGCAACTGTGCAATGTTGAGTGCCATTTTTTAAGAAAGGCGTATTCATGGGTTTCAGAATGATGAAAAATGAGGACTGTTGTCAAAGTGATTAACAATTTGAAGCTAAATATGACATATTCTGAATGAAAAAAGTCCTCAAAAAGTTGCTTCTCACAGGAATCTGCACCCCATGAATAGAACAATGGTGTGAATCCATCTCACTGTTTGGATTAGCAAGTGCTTTAAGGTATAAGATTTTTAAATATAGATTGGTTGTTGTTTATTTGAGAGGGACAGAACAAAAACATTGCTGTGGTTCATTTATCTGCTCTTGCACCCTATTCTTCATTATATCGACAGATCCATCTCCATCAGTCTTCAAAACAGGTAAAGTGAACACTGGATAGCTAAGCAAAAGCAGCATTAAAATAATAATTAGTTCATTATGGAATCCATTTTAGCAATGATTCACTCATATTAGGTTAATGTGATTTAATGCTTTCATTATTAGCCTGACTCACACTAATTGATGATATTTTCTAGACCAAACCATCAAATAAAAATGGAAATCCCATGCTACTATAAATAAAACACAGAGAGTTTGAGGGATAGTACTAATTATTTCATCACACATTCAAGCACTATTGAGGATCTTCAACTTTTGAAGGGTAAACTGGGCCTGCAGCTAAGCTCTAATCTCTATGAACTATTACAGATGTCATGACAAGCTGGCACCGGCCCAAAGTCACATACAACACATTTGTTCACTTACATTCATTAAGTGTGACCCAAACACCTGCATCGACTAAGACATCAGACCAAAGAATCAGCAGATATCAGCTCTTCAATTCTCACAACGTTCCCTGGAACCAGTGCCTCTCAAATGCTGTCTGGGGAGGAAATCCTTATTTGCATTCATTTGCAAATTCTACTAAGGAACCATGCTGGCTTGTGGAATAAATATGCGTTTTAATATGCACACAGTGCTGACATGGCTCTTCAAAAAGAAGGTAATAGACGTAAATGACATGTAAATGTTATTTAGATTGCTATCTAAAAGTATGCAAAGCACCGCTGTGTCTCGCCTTATCAAATATTTGAATTAGGAGGAGGGAGACGGACTGTCTATAGTAATGATACCTGTGTGAACGTGCTCTATAATGATCTCGGCTTTGTCTGTCAGCACGTTGCATAGGGCCTGTTTTATACATATTATATATGCATCAAGTGTAGAGTCTAACTCATTAAAATATATCTCAGGAAAACAGTTCAAGGAGAATCATAACTCAGTGCTTTAAATCTCTGACATTGTGCACATGTGATGTAAATTATTCAATATAACATTAAACAGCCCGGTGACTGTATGAGGCATTTGCAGGTGAGTATTTTCAAATTAGATCAAATAAAGCAGGACAAGTCTGCTTAAAATGACACAAATGTTTCTGGGAAAGCTAGCATGTAGAACATAAAAAATACAAAAATTATTGTAATTAGCAGGAGTATGACAGCGCTCTGCGCATGTAACAGTTATTATTTCTGCTGTACAGTGTTAGAGGGGGTCAGAACTGTTTCACGCCTTCACAACTGTAACACGGAGGTTCAGAGTAAATCTGTTATTTTTGTTTTCTCACACAATCTGAATTAATTACACAAATATGCCTGCACGCTACACAGTGCCAGGAGCCATGGGGCGAGAAATGAGTCATTTTAAATGAATAATAGATTCATGTCCTCTGGGACTCTGGGATTCACACAAGTGTTTAGTGTGACGAGGGATATGTGGCCACCTCTGTCTGTATCTGTCTGTAGCACATGCAGATGGAAGTGTGAGTGGAAGGCAGCGCCGGTACGCTAAAATCATAAATAAACAGGAGCGTTGGGGCTTTCCTGTCTGGGTAACTGCTGCCATTTGACCCCAGGCGGTCCGTCGAGGCCACCAATGATAGATCTGCCCTTCTCTGTCCTACAGCTGTTCACACATCAACAGCACAAGCTCCAATTAAAATGGTGAAGTGGCGGCATCTTTATCGCTGCTGACACTCCAGAGGCCCATGTGTCACTTCAGGCCTGGATGAGCTGATGAAGGAGACTTGGTGAGTAGACAGGAGTGAGGGAGGTTAATGAGAGTCCACTACTGCTGCTGCCACGGACCGCCACTCCCATACAGCGCATTCACACTCGTATGAAGAAAAAGGCAAAACTAAGCCTGGGTCAAAAGGGGACCAAAACAGGCATGATGTATGAGCAGCACTACATCTCTGCATCGTCTAGGTGTGTGAGTGTGTGTGTGCTTGTGTGTGTGTGTGTGTGTGTCTGTGTGTGTGTGTAAGGCTGAAGGACACACGCACTCATCACTGACAGGCCGCTGTGTCAGCACTAAGTGGGGTCAAAGGTTACAGTGGTGAGATGAGGAGGTCTAGGAGGGCACAGACCCCGCAGCCCTGCAGGATACACGCAGGCAGCAAGAAGAGCTCTATTCACACTCAATCAGGTGCGCGGACGACAGGAATATCAATCAGATTTAACGCGACTACTCGTAGCAAAATACTGTGTATGTAAGAATAGATCTGATATGTGAAAGGAGGAAATACACATCTGTCTAACTAGTTTCTAGTTCAACCCTTCGGCACATCGCTGTAATATTTACATGCATGAATTCTTTAAGCACAATGATTTTTTTAGACGAAGAAGTGAAGCAAGGTGGACCACCAAAACACAGCCAATCAGCTCTCATCCAAAAGTGTCATACAGGGGCGCACACGGCTCTTTCTTAGGAGTTGCTGACATTGCACTGCGGTCTGATTTTGTCACAAAGTATTACTTTTACAATTGAACAAAACATAATAGTAAATAATAGTATTTATTAAGTTATTATTCAATTAGGTGTTGGAATAGTGTATATTACCTACATAGAAGTCAGCACTATATAAGAAGTGGATATAGTGCATTTATGTGCTCTTTCTCTGTGCACCTTTTAGTTGTTTGTGATTGAATGGCTGTAAAAAAGCAATCTTGAGTCTCTTGAACATGCATGAGTGCACACATACTCACACACACTCGCTCTTAAAACAACACACAGCATCTGATTTCACCTAACACCCTCCTGCTCCATTTCTGTGTCTGCATATGACGACAAAATGGACACGACTGCAGATGCTACAGAGAAGAGGAAAATAAAACAACAGTTTGACACATGACTAATAGCTTTAGCCGCTAATGGTTCGGAGCAACAGACCAACGACCATTTCTCTAACAGAATGCATTATTTTAGGACACGGACGGGGAAATGGAGAAGAGAGACAAGAAAGTGTCCAATATTGAATGCATGATGGAATTTAAGCGTGGGCTAACCTTTGGAACAAAAAGTGATAGTTTTCCCTCAGTTGAGTGATTACAGTCTGATAAGCATGGAAAACACCACACCCATCATCGACTGGCAGCAAAACAGATCAATAGAGCTCCGGCAGCAGGTCCACATACACAAGCAGAGGAAGAAGGCATGCCACATATCTGTGGAAATTAGGTGTCACCAATCTAATCACAATTAATTATCACGGCTTGGGCTGAATTACAGTGGAGATGGCGAATTGTACGCAATGTATTAAAAATTAACCAAAAATGCGAATATTAGGAAAATCAGACATACATAATTTTATAATTAAAGTTTCATATTTCTTGCCCTGGGTTGGTCAGACCTCTATGGGTGAGGCACTATAATTAAAAGAAATATCTAAAATACCACAAATGTAATAATAGTACTATAATATAAAACTATGATAGACATCACTTAAGATTGTGGCTCACTAGACTGGATTGGTGATCATAGAGTAAAGAGAACTCAGTTGTGAACATTTGTGTTGCACAGTGACTAGGTGGGGCCACAGAAGCAGTTGAAGTGCGTCTGTATGGGACACTCAGCGGAGCTCTAAATCCTGCAGAATTGGTGTAAGTCAGCGGTTCACCTCTAAAGCTCGGGCTGGAATGGGATTGGGAGCGGCAGGGCACAGGTTTCACCTCTGAGCCCCAGGAAGAAAAGGTGGTCTGAAAAGAGTGGCGGCCAAATGGACCTCAGCTTGATTAAATGGTCAGTGAGCCGGAAAGCAGCTCTGATGTGATCTGTGACCTCTCAGTGCCCTGGAAAAAAATCTTTTTAGAAGAAATGATTAAATGAAAGCACCTTCAAAAGGAAGCCTAGAGGGACTGTAGCCAACGCAGATGGACCACTGGGAGGTTGCAAGGTCCCTACTTAGCACCAAGCACTAAAGGAGGGAATAAGGTGGGAGAGAGGGCTCAGAGCTAATAACCACACTTTAGACACATGAGTATGAGGAGAGCATGAAGGGAGTCTGGACAACTTTGTATTGTGTCTTCTTAAACTTGAATCAACAACTCCACTGGATTGTCTCAGTTTGTACAGGAATAGAACAAGAGATCAGCTAGATAACCAGGTGTTCACGTGAATGACAAGGAAAGACAACTGACTTGATAAGCATGAGAAAAGTGATCTGAAAATAAAAACTAATGTTTATGGACTTTTTACATTGTCCTCATATTTAGTGATTCTTATAAACAGAATATCAATCTGTAGCGATAACAATGTGATTAAGTGATTTTGCTTTGGTCGGTGCACAACAGCAGCTTTAACCTGATTTCTACAGAAAAACAACACAAAGATGCGGAGGGCTT
>KN475373.1:2636-23400 GCA_000787095.1 Periophthalmodon schlosseri | reverse complement strand
AGCGGTTCCAATGTAATTCTGCAAATGTTGTTACGGAGCTTAAGACACTTCATATTTATATTTAAGCAATAAAAAGAATGCTGAGACAGCCCATAAAAATACAATTATAGCACACAAAAGTAGAATTCATTGCTGTGCAAACCCTTTGTTATTGTGCCCAGACATGACATCAGGATCACTGCAGTGAACTGAGGCTGTTCAACATATGCACAGCTTATAGAGTAAGGTTGAAGTGTTCATGGGTTTCAGGCACATCAGGATTCCTTCCTGTTGTGAAGGATTTAGTGAGGACCTCTCTATTCAACAGATATAATGTTTTAATTGCTTGAAAACCATGAATTTGGCTAAAACCATTTTTCAATTTTAGGGTGTCTGTTTATTTCCGATTAACTTTAGAACGTTTGATTAAAGCTGTAAAGCTGCACATACTGGCGGAGTGGTAACTGATTAGACAATGTGAATGAAAGAAAATAAAGGATTTTACAGTTGCTTGCTCATAGTGTCAATGATGGTGAATCATTGTAAAACTGTGAGGTTTCCTCTTGCAATAATTATAACACTAAAACTGAATATCATGGCATCCCTACTTCACGACAGCTGTACTGTTTAAGACACACTCAAACTAGGGCTCTGTCTAGGTGTGTGGTTAGTGGCAGGAGGCACACTGGATCAATAACAGCCAAATAGATAATTTATAAAACATGAAAAAGAAACATTTTGCTAATTGGCAGGACATTACAAGCAATCATTTAGAAATCATCTTAGAAACACAATTCTGAAATTCTGATTATCATCTAAACATGGAACAATGTTTGAATTTTGATTCTGAGTATGAGTTTTGGCCAAGATGTGGTGATAGTGGCCTGTATTATTACAATATACAGACCATTTGCAATAAGGCTGAATGGGAGTTCCACTTGACTTAACATAAAACCAACCAACTAAGACAATGATTTGAAGTCTGAAAATCCCAAAACACATTTTTCAAACATCTGACAAAATGTATGGATCATTCAGCATACAAAAAAATATTGTTACTAAACATAAATCAAATCTTGAGTAAACACCTCCAATGAACAACACATTTACCATGTCAAACCACAAACCACGGCACTTCGAGGGAAGAAGGGAACAACTGCACCAAAGTGTCTTAAGTGTTTTGTCTGTGAAGGATTATCCCGAGGAATTCTCAGCTCTGGCCATAATCCATCCTTATCACTTGTCACGTTCAGAGAGGTAGAAATTGGACTGGACTGCAGCACGGGGCTGGAGAAATGAAGAGCTTTACGACCAATAGGAGGTGGAGAGGAGACAAAGTGCTACACAGTCAATTTGAAGTGCCTGAATGATGTGCCAATGTGCTCCCAATTAGGAATCCTATTTGAGCTTTTATACATAAAAATATGATATGATAAAGCATTGAGATGTATGCGTTTAATTTGTATTGAAAACTCCAGACCTTTTTTGTTGCATAAATAGCCAAAACATATTAGTTCTCATCAGTTTGGACCATAGAGTTTGGATGAGTAGTGAGAAAAAATCTTGAGTAAAACACATCTCATATGAAATTATCATAATAAACCACAAAACTTTGAGGAAAGAAGGAACAACGGCAAAATTATTTATTTACAACACCATAGTTCACTCGAGTTGTAAAGTTTGTAATCCGCATTATGGTTATTTCTTCATTTTTTACAACAGTTGGAACCATAAATAGCACTGGCTGACGTCATCAAACACACAAATAAATAATAGAACAGTAATGATTTAAAGATGACGTTAACACATACATAAGACAAATGCCAGATGCACAATGGGGTATGTTATGATGCAATAGAGGAAGCTCTGTCAGACTGATGGGTGCATGTGGGGATCCAAGGTGACTTTGACAGAGGAGCAGAGGAGGGCTGACACAAGCAGAGGCAGGCTTAAGGAGGCCACAGCCGCGCTATGCTAACCTGCTCCTGTGTGCACAAGTCCTCCAGCCTCACTGTGTGTTTGTGTGCCTGTTCTGGGCCAGCTAGCAGCCAGATATCATTATCTCCTTGACTCAGGGCACAGTAATCTGCCTGCTGCTCCTGCTTTATTGAGTTGGATAAATATAATATGTGACTCACAGCTATTATCTACTACAGAACAGTCCTATTTATCCTGCGGGCAGAGGCCTTGGCCCATTACAACAGGCTTTTCTCTTTGAGGGAACGGCACTCAAGTGATGGAAGCTCTGACGGACATTCATAGGCCTTTTACCACAGAGATTAACAAAGCAAATAGTGTTTTTGATGGGAATTAGAACATAGTTGTTAAAAGAACTGCACATATTTGCTTAAAATAAACTTCTAAGAATTCCATGTGATTTAGACTGTTACTTGTAAGTATTATCTTAATATTGAAATAATTACTAAAACTAGCATGTAAACTAGATCCTCATTTGAGCATATATCAGTACTGTCTTGATGTTCTTTTTGTAGTATAATTGCATAGTAAAATTAGCCAAACTATTATTTTTCTATGTTGAAAATGAAAATGACATAATATTTTATACAATTATCAATATATAGGGATGCAGTGATTCCCATAGATTCGCCTATATTTAGTCTTTAAGCAGTAATGTTTGACCAGTGCAGTCCCTTTTATATGTTTATGATAAGACAATGAGCAGAAAAGTCTAATTTTATTATGCCAATATAGTCGAGGTTGTTTTTAAGGGGAGCATTTTAGACTATGGGGGGACACCACAGTCTCCTGTATTAATGGGAAACACTGGAATGGAAAAGGAGGCACAAGTTCAACATATAGGACTAGTTAAAAGTAAAAGTATACGGTGTTTTCCTGATCTCACTACGTTATTGTAAGATATTTCATTAACACGGATGACTGCATTAGACCATGCTTTGTCTATATTCAAACACAACACTTATGCATCACGCTGAAATTCACTTGGTGGTATGGTGCATTTCTCCCAAAGATGGCGCTTTCCCTTCTGTCACAACATTTAGGCGGTGGTGAGGGGGGAGTGGGAAGGAGTGGGGAGGAGAACAGAGAGGTGCTGAAGACTGTGGTCTGCTGTCTGCGTCTCTCTAAGGGGCTGACAGGTAAAGAAATAGATCAGTGGTCCATGACAGCTCAGCGTGGCTCTGTGCTATCACACAGTATGGCGTCTGTGGAATGAGCTCCCTGGTGCTGGCCACGGACAGCCCATTCACAGCTCAGCTTGCTTAACCACAAATCTACTGGTCTCCTCTGACACTTCCACATATGTGTTAGCCATGCACTGCCCTTGACTGCTGTTAATGCTAATGAGAGAGATATTACACTGCAGCTTAATCACAGCACAAGGAGAGGCACTGGAGTCAAAGATGTTTGTTGGTCGCGTGAAGGACTTCTAGCCCAATTTATGGGGTTAGAGTCTCCAATGTCCGTGAACCAGAACAAAGGGGTCAAGAGAATGGCTCAAGTGAGTGAATAATTGTTCTCTATAGGGATTAACATAGAGACAAGAGGCCATAGGCTTGATTTAGACGTCAGTGGCCCATGTCAATGCCATCTCATACATGTAGAACTATCATACACCCCATCCTATTGTTTTTATGGTGGTCTATTTTCAGGCATCTGTTCTGTTGTAGTGTCCTTGTCTTGTCTCCTCTCTCCTCTAGTGTCTCCTCTTATTTGTCCCCTATGTAACGCTCTCAGTATGTCCTCTACTGTCCTTAGTATCTCCTCTTATCTTATCCCTATATGGCTGCTGACACAGAGTCACCTACAGCAGCTACCACCAGAGACGTGATAGCGTAGGTATAGATGTGTGCATTATGGTATCTGCAGTGTCCAGGTGAACACTTGTCATTGCAAATAGCCTTTATAACCTAATAAAACATTCTCCAGGATATATAGGCAAAGTATCAGTTATATAGTTGTCAAGTAACTCAAGCTTTCTTTCAAAGTAATGAGATAACATCCCACAGTAACTCAAGGAGACAATGCCAATAATTTGTGGTGTGTGGCCGAAGAATTGAACCCACAACGCCCCATCCAACAATATTATATTATAAAATGTAGCATAAGCAAAACTGGGGCCTCGGTATGTGATGCTAAAATGCATCTTTGAGCACCACTTTATTAGAAAGACTATTCTCTAAATGAGCTCTTTTGAAAATAAAGCAGCAGATACATTGGCTTATATGTCCCTCAGTGCCCTTCATCATCAAAACAACAGCCCCACCAAGACCAAAACTAATTGACTAATAAGGTTTACTAGGCTGATTTTGGCCTTCTTAAGTTTGGCCTCTGCACCAGAAGTAAAAGTCAAATGAAAGAGAGAAAGAGGAGGAGATTGTGTGGGGAAAAGACAGTGTCTGCTTTTAAAGTGTCCCCGCTGTCAGTGCAATGCATTACAGGGACACAAAGCAAGCCATTACTGCTTAGCATTTGTTGAATCTTCGAGTGCCCAAATAGTGACAGGTCTATTTCTCTAGCGTTAGTGAGAGAGGCACGCCGAGCGGAGGACACCTAATTACCCAGTATTGTGAAGCACAATAAAACTCTTGATAAGCCTAGCGACAGAGCAGCAGTGTGTGGAGACTTTGTACACGCTCAAGAGCAATGCCAAAGGCAGAACTATAGTGGGCTTATAGAAGCCTGTATGTGTGGGTCTGATGTCTACTAGTTCAGTTCAAACCAACCAAAGAGGACAGGGGCCATGTGGCCCTCAGTTTTTATGAGAATTTATGAGAACACAACTCATCTGACTCTGCCCCAAATAAGCGGAGGAGGATGTATGGACATCTGTACTGGAAAGCAATACGACTGATTTAACATTACTCCACTCACGTACAGGTTAAAATTTTGTTTCTAGACAATTTTATTTGAGAAAGCACACTGTCTATGCAAGTCATCCAGGTTTGGTCTACACCAAAAGTTTAAAAATATATCAAATGGACAAGGTTTGAAGAGATGAAGACATTTCGTCTCCCACTCAAGAAACATCTTCAGTTCCAAAACTAAATAAATGTCCTTGGACCATTTCATCTTCAAGCTTTACCTTGTCCAGTCCATTTTAAAACATTTTTGCTACACTCAGACAGAAGAGGATTTGTGACCTTGTTTCTGAGGACAATGGCATGCCAGAAAACATCTTCAAATGATTAAGCCTTGATTAATCTTTATGCTCTATTATAAAAGGAAAAGGTGGAAAATGCATTGTCCAAATTTCCTGTCCAAATTGAATACTCTGTTTTAACAGTTACACAAACAGAACTGTTAAAACAAACATCACTGCACTTTTCTCTATTTCAGCAGAACTTCAGAAATCTTATTTCCACAGTAAATTACACAAACTGCTATGCCACCAATACATTGTACTGTTGAGGTGGTCCATGGCCTATTGCACATTTGTGTTTGAAACCCACAAATGCCCACACTACTGTTGACACAACAGTCTGCCTGCCTGTCTGCTGCTGCGGTGATGGAGGGTCTTCTCTGACTGTCTCTGCTGTCTCCACACACTGGCAGACCAGACCTGATGACTAATGTGTTCCATTGAGGGAAAAGTAATGATTTTCCCGGCTGAGGTTAATGGATATGTTAACACACAGAAATGATTTGTTTAAGGGGGAAATGACCGCAATCTATATTTGGTCATCTCCGTAGCACCAGGCCTGAATCCAATACCAAATAAAAGACATGCTCTAAATGGCTCATCCTTTCATTTGCACACACTCATTTAGTATCTTCCCCCATCATTCCATTGGCTCAAACTATATCATGCACACTTTTGAAATTATTTTCATTAAACATATCTTAGTTCAGCAAACATGCTATTCCAACAGTGGAACTCATACACTGACCCAGCCCACAAAGTCAGTATTTCCAGCCCAGGTGTTCTGTTTTCCCTCCTGGTTTCCAGAATGCATGGTGAAACAGATCATCTTTATCCATCTTGGCCACTGACTCCTTGAGGCTCTACTTTCATTAAAATGCTGCTATAACTGTCTTTTTTCTAATGTTCTAATTTGAAGTACTTTGGTGTAAAGAATTCAGTCAGGCTCTGTGCAATAGTTTTAGTATAAAAAAATATACAAGACAATAGTTGGCTGTGAAAAAGCATGTATTCAAAAGAAGACCACTTTGTGAAGTAGTCCATAAGAATACACAATTATGTAGTTCATAGGTCGCTTAGTGACAGGCATACTTTTATGTGTTAAAAGTCAGCGCTGAACAGAGGAGACAAGCTGAAACAGCAGCTGCCTTTAAGCTGCCACAGGGGGAGCTATTGATGTTCCAGTCTCGCCCCAAACACTTGTGTAACTATGTGTCTAAGCGAGGCAGTGGCAGGGAGGTGTCATTATAGACACTATATTCAGCTTTATTAGCCAAAAGTCATTCAGAAAAACAGTGAATTGCACTTAGGCAGCTGGAATGTGCAGAGCAATCTATCCTACTGCTCTGATGAGGGATCAATTTAAATATCTGAATCTTACAGGGCCACTAGTGTGTACGAGATTAACAGAGCATTTACTAAAATGTGACCAAAAATAATGAAACCTGGTCATCTGAACCTCCTTTCACACCTTTCATCCAACTGTCTGTCCTCTGCAATAAAGATCCGAGCTTGTGATGCTAACTGATAGACAGCTAGCGCAGCACAGGAGCATGTGCGAGCAAGTGCTTTCAGGTGGAGGTGGTACCTGAGGGCACCACAACAGGCAGAGGTACAGCTTGGGCTGAGCAGACATCTGTTAGTGTTCAAAGATAAGTGAGTTTGACAAAGCTTAGATTGAACAAGAGACATTCTGCCAGGACCAGGTAAAGACAGGAGCCACCCTGCCCCGAAACACACGCACCCACATCACACTCTGTAAAACCGGTGCAGGGGTGAGGGGGGCTGAGCGGGTAACCATGCCCACATGGCTGAGATAGCTGAGATAATGTGGAGGAGATGCTGCAAGCAGAAGGCAAAAATTTGACAGTGCACAACATATTTTTACTGACAGCTTACTGGAAGTCTCTGTTTGTGTTTGTGCTTGTTTGAAGGACAATGGAGAGTGCTGACTGTGGCGCTGCTGTTGCAGTGGGCCGTCAGGGCTGTGTGTGCCTGCAGCTACAGTGTGCTCCCACTTTTATCAGGCTCATCTAAATGAAGCAGGCTCACAGCTGGAGAAAGGTGACCTGACTGCTAATCAAGCACCAGTACTGCTTCAGGACACAGCCCCCATAGTCAACACAATCCTATAGCTCCTTACAATGTGCGTCTGAAAGGGTCTCAAAAATCCACAGTGAGGGGCGGAAAACCTCTGCCTCTGCCTCGCTCTGCCACTGCTGTTCTCTCTCTCTCCAGCTGAGTATTAAATTCAGAGCGGAGAAGGTGACCTGCGTGCTCTGCCATAAAGAGCAGGGAGCGGAGGAGAGGGAGGTGCGGCACGAGTGCTGCATCAGCACATTCAGAGCGTTTAGAGACACACATACACAATGGTGCATGCAGCGTGCTCCCTCTTCCTCCTCCTCTTCCTCCTCCACGCGCTGGAGGTGTCTGGGGAGATCAAGGGCGGGAGCTGGTTGTCCGCCTCCTCCCAGCCCTTCCTCCACCTCAGAGCCACACACGGAGACTCAGGCCTGCTGCCAACCATCAGCCATGCTACTACACACCATACATATGTATACAGCACACACCCCGCTCACACAAAGCACTTTGAATCAAACACATAAATGTGCAAAAGCCCCCAGTCTCAGGCGCACTGCCTCTGCTCTGTCAAATGTGTGCCTTCACTCTAAACAGCTCCGTGGGGATTGGCAGGCGGCGAGCAGAGGAAATAAATATGTTTCCTGACGACACACTTCTCTGACAGTGTTCTGGCACTGGGCTGGGCTCTGCACACGCGCACAAGCACTTTATGTTCAGGCTTCTGCTTCAGACTCACACTGACTTATGACGCTATAACGCACAGCCTAAAAGAGAGACAGTTTGAACAGAACTATCCTGAGAGGTTTCAAAACACAAACATACTGTCCAAACTATGGGAATAATTCACTGTTAATGACTTTCTAGTGACTTTAAGATAAAGGTAAGATAAAAATCATATAAAAGCAGTTAAATTGTGTAACGTTGTTGTGTAACATTCTAGACAAGATGGGCCTCAAGGTTGTGTCTGTGTATGGTTGTCATACAGGAAGAAGGCCAATGCAGCTTAGCCATATAATCAGATCATCCAGAGAGAAAGAGGGAGAGTCCTCTGAGGAACAGATGTAATTTCAGAGCACCAAAAAACAGCTTAAAATGCTCCTGATCACATTAGCTAGCCATCACAAAATAGGATTTCTGCACTGCCACAGTGAATGCCCATTACAAATTACTTAGGCACTGCAGCGCTGTAACTCAATAGGGCTGGAAGGGCGGGGGCGAGGAGGGCAAACACAGGGGCAGAGATGGGGATCGATACTTATCAGTAATAATTATATCCTTCCTCCCACTTCGCCCCTCTCCTCAGCGAGCACCAGCTAAAGCCTATATCTGCATTCATCATCGTAGATTTCTCTGCTCGATAAGATAATTAACATTATGGGGAAAAGGAAGTCCTGATGATGTGAGGCAGTGGTCCAGGGCTGAAGCTGCCAACAGTGTCTGGAGCTGAAAAATGCTGAGGGCAGCAGAGCCAGGTGGACCCCGCCCTGTGAGCCACTAAAGGCCTAATACATTAAAAGGCCACTGTCTGGAGAGCCAGTCAGTGACAAAACAATGAGCACAGAATAAAAACTACCCAACGCATCTTTGTCTGTTGTATCCCATCTATCAATGGCAAATAAGAACCCAAAGAAATTCATCATAGGAGCCTATTTAGTGCGGAGAATCAACATTATGTAAAGCATCTGGGGGCGCAGCAGGGAGACAAATGGAAGAGAAAATAAATAAGTGAGGGGTGAGGAAAACAACACGGTTTGTCCTCTATCACAGCCTGTATGCCCTCTGCGCTGCGGCGGCTGCTGCTGTTACAGGAGGAGTTTGTGGCAGCTCGCTTCCAATCAATGTTCACTCAGTGAGCTTCTAGCACAGCAATATGCACAAATAATGATATCACCATATTTAATGATATTTCAGTAGAACAGGTAAAAGTCTCTTCTTGTGTTTGCGGGTATGTTAGCCAAGACCACGCCATAGTGGCTCACTCAAAATATTGAATGGATGACTAAAAAGAGGAATATTCAACTGAAGACTGACAAAAAGGAAGACCAGAGTATCTGTCACTGGGATAGACAGAGATGAGCAGCTGAGAAGAATATGGAGGAGGAAGAAAAGAAAGTAGGGAGCAGGAGGCAAGGAAACGGCTAAACAGAAAAGATGTATTCAAATGTGAGCTCTATTTTGGCCTGACAGCATCATTTTTCCTCTTTACTTTGCTGTGCCCTCCACACGCTCTCCCCACACTCACACCGCCACAAAAAAGTGTGCGTTTCTGCCGCATTAACACAGGACTTCTCAGAGGTTAATTAGGAGAAGTGGTTTGGAACTAACTTCCTCGTGTTAAGCACTCGGTGTCTGCCGAATGGCCTTGGGGTGGGAATTTAAATCTTACTGAAGCCAAAACTGCCTCTTAAAATGTATTTAAATGACATGTGCATGCTTGGCTAAAGACACGATACCACTGGAGTGCCACTGGTTCAAACACTGCTGCTTGCTGGGAAAGGCTAGCTTAGAAGGGAAAATGAATATGCTGAACTGTACCCTCCTGGAACAGCTGCTGTCAAGGTGCCCTTGAGCAAGGCTTTGTATGAGCAGCCGGAATATGTGAGAGGATTATCTCAGTAAAAAGCGAAATAAGAAAATATAGGCAAATGAGAAGCAGGGCATTCGGACACATATGAAATGGAGAAATGAAAGGCAGTCCATGTTTGGCATTAATGAGGAGGGTCATGGGGGTTTGAGTTCTCTTCACAGAGCAGGTCCCAACTGGTCGGGTGCTCAGATAAGCCCCGAGTCACTCCACAGGGCAGCAGCAACAGCCCTCTGACTGACAGCCCACAGACACAGGCCAGCATTGATCTCCAACTCTGCGCTGGGACGTGGGCTCTCAAGGCTAAATGCTTCTGACATGGGCACCATCTATTATATATGATCGCTCCCTGTGGAGGATTAGCCAACACTGTTCAGAAGATAAAGCACTGCGCTGGTTAAAATCACTGCTAATTGCTTTGTTTGATGTAGTCTGGAGATTGACATTTGAGAACGGAATAGTGTTTAAAGCAACGTTTAGAAGTCATGACCTGTATTTTAGGTGGTCTGGGCCTTTTCCCCACTGTTTGTGCATGCACGTGGGTTCATGAGTCTGTGTGTTGGGTGAGAGAGGCGGGGACAGGTGATAGAGCCTGCTGCGATGACGCATCAACAACATCAGCCCTGGGTGGTGCTACCGACAGAGGCAGCAGATGGCAGGAGAGAGAGGGAGTGAAGGAGGGAGGGAGAGGAAAGAAAGATACAAAAACATACAGCAAAAAGAAACTACCAAAGGCACACCCAAATGCAAATGCTGTTCACAAATTAATTTACAAGACAAAACTACATAAAATACTTGAAAAATTGTATCTTCTTATCTTATTGAGGTTGGTTTTGTTCGAAAGGCCTGTAGTAACACATTTTGAAATATGAGTGAAGAACATTATTCCTTTTTCTCGCTCAGATGTTGAACCATGACTGAGAAACAACTGTCTGGAGAAGCCAGACGTTTCCAAGTGATTCTCATTGAACAAGTGCCTTTTGTACTGTATGGAGTAAAAGCTGTTTTCCAGAGCTAGAAGAAATAAACGTCAGGTATAGGTCTTTTAATTAGACCAACAAAAGAATGGCATAGATGCAGTCATTTCTTTTGTTGAAGTGGCACCTGAAGAAGAAACAGCCAAAAGTCGAAATCACACAAAAAATGAGTCATAAGGTTGAGTCACAGTCTTGATTTTCCCTTTTTGTTTCATAACTTTTTTTGTTTTTTTTTCTCAAAACTTTATGCTGCAAATATCCAACAACATCATCAACAATCTTATTCAAATGCAGCAGCCTCACCACGGAGACATATCAGAAAACATGACAGGCTCTGTGTTTATAGAAGAATAAAGGGTAATTGCTGAGATCCCCAATCAATTCTCTTCCTCTCCTCCTGTTGGCTGGACATTTTCTGCCTCAGAAGTAGTGATTTTATGTAATCACACGAGTGATCAGAGGAAGGTATCAGCTCCCTCAATCACGGCCGTCACGCTAGCTAAAGGAGCGTGCTGCAGATGAGCTCCCAGGCTGGACTTGACATTTGGTTGCCAGAAATTAACATAATCTCTCGGATGGGAAGCCAGTCATGACAATTACTCCAACAATATCTCTGATTCACGGTGTGGTCAACGCAGTGGTTATAATCAAGTTTTCCACTGTACTTAATAACTCTCAATAGAAAGAATCGCTGATAAAAAGGAAACAAATACAAAAAGTCACAAACAGCTCCAACGACAACTGATCACAGACCTTTAAGTTCAAAATGATATACTCTAATTCAAAAACTCAATTGGTTTATGAATTCGTATACCACCAGGTGAAAGAGGGGATGGAAATTGTCAAGTTGATCCTTGGGCCAGCTGCCAGCAGTCAGTTGAGTCGAGAGTGCGAACTGCATCTGGATTCTAAGGGTACTTCAAAAGTCTTTTAACAAAAAGCAAGCAAATCTAAGTTACAAAAATACCATCATACTATATAATGCTATTAATAGTGTTCTTCTTTTGCAAGGATGTGGACTGTATCCTGCAATTCAAAAAATAATGCTTAAATTTACTCTGACTCTTTAGTTTGGGCCACTAATATTCTGAATCATTAGTGGCCCATAGTGATAAAACATCCAAATAGACCTTTGAAGTACTCTTCCCATCCTCACCTCCACATTCCTCAGTGCTTGATCACACATAAACGCATCTCATCAGAAATGTATACTGCAACAACTGAAGCTTAACCAAGCACAGAGGAGGCCCATTGGAGCGAGAGAGTCAGGCAGGCCACTTCATTTCTCCAGCTCCTTCCATTGTAGTAAATAAAACATTATTTCAGATGTTCAATTAAGATAAGTACCCTTAATTTAAGACCTCAGTCAATGTGCTGCCATCATTATTCAGCCCACAGAACAGCAGCAGCAGCAGCAGCAGAGGCAGCAGCAGGGTCTGGGCTGTGACTGGGCCTGGCACACAATCACTCTGAGACCTCAGCCAAATCACAGGCAATTTCTGCACCACTCATTTACTTAACAAGGAGCTTAAGAGACGGACGCTTTACTTAGGACAGTCTTACCGTGTATACCCAAGTGGACGAGGACGCAATTGCTTGAAGTCAGATTTACTTTAGAGAAGACATTTTAAACAAGTAATCTGTAATACTCTAATAACTGAAAAGGCAGATTATATGATATGGCCATCACATGGGGATAAGCAAAAAGGAATTACAATGTATAAAGGGATTGTTAGAGAAATTCCATTTCTGTGCTGTACTGAGGGCACTCACTGCAAGCCCAGCCCTTTTTATCTTGGCCTACGTCCCTACAACGGAAGCCTAGCCAGACTGGACTGCACCAGACTGGAATAGTAAAAGCCGTCAGTTCAGTTGAACTGAAGGAACTGAAGAAGCGGCTTGGATGAGCAGCAAAACGTCTTCACTCCTACAACGTTTTGTCCAGTTGATAGATTTAACTTCAGCTTTTACTATGGCTCAGACCTGGATGACTGAGGGATTACACAGACATTAGTCTGGAATGGACAACGCTATCAGAATGTCTTCAGGGTCCATGGCTCTATGTTCTGGATCCTGTTATGATGATAAATAAACTTCTCCAGTGTCATGTCCCTTCTCTTCAACTCTCAGGCTACTACAATTTATTCTACAACAGCTATGTAAATCAAACTATTGACCTAACTTCACTGATAATGTCGCTGTCATTTTATCTTGTCTTCATCCAGAGTTTTAATATTGATTTGACATGGAGTACTTACAGATGCAACTCTATTTAACAAGATTAACTAGGTTGCTCTAACATGGTATTCCTTATGAAAATCATAAAAACAATGGTAATACAATGGTTATGGTGCGTTTTTTGCAAATGCACAGTCAGTGTAATCCCTCATTCGTCCATGGCAGGATAAGTTTCACAGATAGTCACCTGGACAATGTTTTAAAAATTGATGTTTCAGATACCACCCGGAAACCATTATAAATCTGAAAGTAGTGGCACCTGGTGGACTGAGGTACAACCTCATTGTCAGTCACATTTGAATCGGGTACTGTATAGTAGTGAGGGAGAGGCTGGTAGAGAACAGAATCAACCAAAACTAGTGTAGCAAGTAAAGAAGATAGGGCAAGTTTCAGGGTAATCTAATCTAGCTCTCCCGTTAGGGCAGTATTAATTCTAGCTCCTCAGACCAGTACCTTCAGATTGATAATGGCTTATGGATGGTAGCTGAAACATCACAATTTCTACAACATTGTCCAGACTACCTTTTCTACCATACAATTACACTATACAGTTTTCATCCCACAAACACGGGCCAGTTGTAGAGATTAATGTTATTTTGATACTTCTCTCTTTTAAAACAAAACCAGCTGAAATCTAAGGCGTAAACACGTTTGGGGGCAGATACATCAAGTCCTTGAGGGTGTAAAAGGCGGGCGGCGCTCATCTGATTGTGAGAGGACTTTGTTTGTACTTGGTTTCAGCGCTGATACAAGATTAGATAAACAATGTGCTATCGCTAGTCCGCATCTGTTTGACTCTGCAAAGTGCACTTTCCAATTCCACTGATGACCTTCACCAGAGGGCCCACTGGAGGAAATGGAGAGGAAGGACGCACCTGCACGCTCATGCATATATGCTGCCAGGAACCTTATCTGCTAATGTCAAGAAGACCTCTGATTCCACACCAAGAACTTTAAACTTAAACACAAGCAAGAAGCGAATAATGAAGGTTAAATAGAGGAAAAAAAAAATGAACAAGCCCGGGTAATGAATACAGAATAGATCAGGATCACCAAAAAGTATCTAGAAAACTCAAAAAATAAACAGCATATAAATAAGAGACTTTTTCATTTGGTCAAATAAAGTAGAATCAGAGCGTATGTGGTTCTCATTAAAATGCACTGTGCAGTAGTTTAATCCCCCCCGAAGGCTGAGTGCTTGTATCTCCAGAGGCTGAACAAAAGACAGGGTTGTAAAGGCTACGGAGTAAAGCACATCCAATTTCATCACGTATTTGTTTCTTTGTATACCCTGTATGAAGACAATGTTTTTTACCACTAAAGAGTCCATCCAGAACAGTAGGTGTGGTTGTATGCTTTTGAGGTATAGAGGTGTAGAGTTTTCCCACTGACCCAAAAGTTGGTGGTTATATCCCAGCTCCCTCCAAACCATGCTGTTGTCATGTTTATGGGCAAGGCACTTACTCCACTAGATACTCATTTGAATTTGACCGGGATCCTGACTACACACTTCTCTAATACTTGAAGATGTGAGTCTGGTCACCGGTTGCATCAGAGGTCAGATGACTGTGACTGACAGGTGGATTAAATAAGCAAATTTGATTTCACAGTACTGTCTGTGAGGCAACATTTGAATCAATATATATACTGAAAATAAATACAAATAAATAAATAAATAAATCATCATCTAGTAAAGAACTGAGTGGCTATAAGTGTCAGTGACTTGTCTTGGTGTGACAAGTTTGGACTCATTGCTAACTGTAAAATACAAACATTTAGATGAAGTTACAAGATCCCAAGTTCATCACTGGGCATTTGTCATGATGAAAAAGTGAAGAAGAAGTTAATCCTGTCCATTGCCCAACTAATGTTTGCCAGAAGTCATTTTTGTTCTTGGTTACATAAAAATGGCTCCTGCATATAAGCCTGGCTCCAGCCCTCGTCTCTGCCACACACTGACATATTTGTGCTTAAAAATCTTAATCAAAACATCAAGATCAAGCCACCTTCCTGTACAAAAAATCACAAGAGAAACAGACACAAACTTGGTGAGACCTTGCACATCTATTCCAAGCCCTAAAACTTCTCACCT
The DNA here is from genome assembly GCA_000787095.1 of Periophthalmodon schlosseri. Classification (NCBI taxonomy): domain Eukaryota; kingdom Metazoa; phylum Chordata; class Actinopteri; order Gobiiformes; family Gobiidae; genus Periophthalmodon; species Periophthalmodon schlosseri. The sequence goes on along the minus strand of KN475373.1, from coordinate 8,329 downwards.
TCTCTACTTGTGCAAGTGTTAATTAGCAACCTCTTTAACAAGTGTCATGTGAGCGCACTCTCTGCATTTATCTTTCTCGGCTTCTTGTTTCGACCTAGCAGGAAGAAGACAAAATGTGTAGGAACAGATCAGACAAACAAATGAAAACAATCTCCAAAATGTTTAAACACACCAAACACAAAAAGGGAACATAATTAACTGGGGTATGTCCTGGTGAAATCTATAAAAGGTGTCTAAGGTGTACCAATATGTCTGAAACTAGATTTACAACAGTAAAAGTGTAGAAGTGCTTTTTGCAATTCCAAAGAAGCGGCCAAATACTACATCAACAACTTGCAAGACAATTTACAAGAGCAGAGAAACCTGACACAGTCTTTCACAAACAGTTAAAGGAACTCCATGAACAATATGAATATGCACAGAATTTGTTGAAGAAAATGCCAGTGATGAGTGCTGTCTGATTTATGACAATAACAGCTAAAATTGTGTGTAAATTTAGCACAAGAAAGTAATATGTATTTATTTAATTGTATTTAGTTTTGTCAAAGCTGTATTTGAATTATTAAAGTTAAATATTTGTACTATATTTTTACTTTTTTACTTGCTTTGCAAATACTGGTTTAAAGGACCAAACTGCAGAAGCTAGCTCACACTGGTGGACTAGTGACAGTGATCCCGGGCCGCGCCTCTCCCCTGGCCCTATGAGTGGCAGGGTCTGTGCCAGCCTGTCAGCCTGTCTGTCATCACCATTGCTTAGTATTCTCCTAAAGAGCGTCTCCCCACTCATTATACACAGCCCTTGTTCTAGACTGACATGTTTTCTTTACATTGATATTTCCATTGCATCTCAAACGTCCCCTTTCCGCCTCGGCGAATGGGAGGGCAGAGCACTTAGCCGCGAGCACCACAAGGAATAATATCTCAACTGAAACTTACTTTTTCATCCGCCACTGATGCTGTGATTCGATACACAAGAGCAAAACAAATGGAGGTAGTGTGTTTTTATCACAAAGAAGGCGATATGGTAAGGTCCTGTGTGCTCTTCTCATATCTTACCAGTGCTCACAACCAACTTTAAAAGTTGACATTATCAGATGCCAAGGTTAAAGGTACCAGCCAATGTACTAATGATCTCTGTGATGCAATCTTACTAATGGCTGGAGGATGTGGATTTGATCAAAACAAAGCACAGTCACTGTGTCTGTGTGGAGATAAAGTTGTAAGGTACACAGTCTCGAAGTATTTTTAATAACTCATCTTGTAGTGTCACTCATATCCCATGTTTAAAAACATTTGACTGAATGTATTCAACTCAAAAATCCCCATACTGTGTATCAATTCAAATGATCCATGAGCAATACTAAAAGTACCATAATAGGTTGTGTAGAGTTTTGTGTAATGCCTCTCTGCTGTTACCCAGATTCCCAGTGTGCATGTGCCTTTATGTATCCTATTCCATGTTATCTGTCAACTTTTCAAACAGAGGCGGGCTGTCAGCAGAGCCGAAGACCCCCATGCTCACTGTGTCACTCTCATTATAGGCCTAAAAAACAAGACAGATATTCAATTTAGATAAGTCCTGGACCCTCGCCTGCCTTGCCTACATGAGACAATGCTCTATTTCTCTCCACCATGCTACACTGAACATGCGGCCGCGTTGTTCCCCTTCCACCGACCGACAGGGCTAAAGCAGAGGAGATTTCCAATTATGGATCCAAAAGACGAACAGGGGAAACAGGAGTTAAAGAGACCGCTATAAAGCACAATAAAGATGGCTGGTCTTTTGTGGTGCTTTTATATTTATCTAAACCCGGGCAGAAAACTTGATATCCTTTGAGAATATGACAAGTGGGAGAAAATGTGTGAGGCAGGCACGTAAACTGACAGTTAGCTACTCTAAAGGTAAGGGTGGGAATAAAGAAAAAATGAATCCAAGGTAGACCTGAATGTTTTGTACTGCCTCCTGGAGAGAAAAAGAATAATTAGCGACGCTCCCTGCTGCTCGTGCATAGAAATGTGCGCCAGGCCAGTTACAGGAACCCATATAATAAAGCAACAGCATCGGCTTTCATTAGTCAGGTTGTGCTGAATGTTTATCAATGATGAAGCCTTCACAGTCACATCCACATTTGCATAGAATTTTTAAAAAGGTAGACTGACACCCAAAATCGATCAGCACACAATGGTATTTTACGGCTAATTAATCCATACGTCCCTGGTGTGTTGTGAGTTTGGTTTCCACTGAAAGTAATGACTGCACAAAGTGGGAGAAAACATGGCTCCGCTCTAGAAAGCATCTTGTAAAGCCATAAATCATTTATCTGAATTTGTCCCTTTTGATAAGAGAGGCTCGCTTGTGTTACACAAACACACTCTGCAGAGCATCTCTCCCCAAAACAAGCTGTTGGGCCGCAGTAATGAAAAGGGAGTCAAGTGCCTTCAGGTGCCACAGAGCTGATGTATGTTGGCAGCCGCTGCCTGCACCAGTGTGGAGAAACACAGAGAAATGTGCTCTGCTGTCCTGCCTCTCTCATGCATGGAGGACAGCACAACTGAGTGACAGCGTTTGGAGCAGCTTCAGGGAGCCACAGCCAAGACCCGGTCCACCGCAGCAGCCTCGCTCTCCTGAAGAGGGGGCTTTTCACACTCCAGCAGGCCCACAAGAGCCACTGGATCTGTCAGCACCAGATGCACATTTTGTGTCACTGTGGAGTGTCCATGTGTTTGCAGATGCCCTTAAGCACACTTAGTTTAGGTCAATTCTTTAGATTGGTCTTGCTTGCTGTGTTTTGGCAGGTTTGATGAGCCAACAAATTATAAGAATTTAAAATGTTTACTTCAAAAGTTAACAATGCTCTTAGGCAATTTACCAATGAGTTTATTGGGTTTATTTTAGCAATTTATGTATTTCTAACCAATGTCTGTGACAAAAAGTGTTATGTATTTTTGAATTACATGCCTTACACATGACATGCGTTATATGACAGAGTGCTATATATTAACTATAGAGGCCTGCATTACTTCACTGGTGCCATGTGGGCAAGTGTCGGTTGGTCCAGGGCTCCTGGGGTCTCTTTCAGTACCACGTCAGCCATGAATATTTCCTGCAGCTAATAGAGGTGCCAGCATTAATATTCATTGGTTTGAATGTGATTTACATAAGGAAATAGTCCCACAAATCCACCCGAGAGTGTCCACAGATACTCTCTCAGAGCAGAAAGGGTTTGCATTCAGCACCTTGGACAGTTCAAAGGACAACCTCTTCAATAATAAAAGGGCCTTTTTACAGTACAGTGAGAACGCATGAGGCAGCTATTCCCAGCTGCAGTTCTAAACATAATGAATGGAGCGTAGTTATGCAAGGTTTTCTCGTAGCCCACTAGCACTGAGGGACTTTGTAATATAGGGCACCAAACCAATATGGAGATTTGAGGAACACAGGAGGGGCCAGTCATCAATATTCATGCAGGATTCCTGGGCTTTCCCACTGTACACCCAGGCTGTGTTAATATTCATTAGGCTGTGGGTGTGAGTAACAGGGGAAGTCCTCTCTATCAGCTACAACAGAGGGAAAGCTGAGGTTCAGCACCATGGACAGCTCTATTGGGTCCTGCTGTCTGAAGAACTCATGTACGGAAATAAAGCAGGGAGAAAACAGATTTCTGTCCTGGTGAAGATTTGAAAGACTAAAGGCACTTGCTATTTTACTGTGAAAAGATGTGATAAATGAAATTATTATTATTTCATCCACTCCTTGTACTTATACAAAGCCCAGCTCTTCAAAAGCACTGTGCCGCATCTCTAGACATTTTAACTACATTAATATCCAGTTAACATCATTACATAAACAGTATATGTGGTGATATGGAAGAACTACTTTCTAAGGATAACTATGTAATTAATGTTAATGTTAATGTTCTAACCTTCAGAGTAACTTAGAGAAAATAGGTGAATTAGCAGGAGGTAGGAAGAGCTTGGTTAGTATTTTGTTGTAGGATATTAATGTTATTAATAACACTTCTTTTGACATTGAAGTAGTCATTTTTTCTGTTATTTTATTTTTATTTCATTCCAAGTGTACAGATCATATGCACTCGGTAGGTTATATTTTTCATACATATCATACATTAAGCTACAATATTAATACAATATGAACTGTGAACAACTTTTCCGGCTGTAATTTCATTTGTGTTCAACAGCCATTTGAAATATTTTGCGCAGCGTGAGTGATCAAACAAAACTGTTTTACAAGCGGTAAACAAGTACAGTGGCAGCAGTGGCAGGGGAGAGCACAGAGGCAGATGTCCCAGCACATTGCACAACAGCGATAGCATTAACAAAAGCAGTGTGTAACACCAAAGCCAACTATATCAAGACAGTGAACAAGTGGCCAACTGTCGACCAATTCAGGAGAAATGCAGAGGAGAGAGAGCCACTCAGCCCTGAAGTCTAGAACCACACAGTCTGACTAAAGCTCCTGTCTGCCAAGTGCCACAAACAAGTGACTAGGTTTCAGAAGAAGAGTTTGCATAACTTGAACTGTTCCCAACCCTCATGGAAACATCTCTATGTAAAGAGCCTGGACAGGTCGTTCCCTCTGAGTAAGAGCAGCAGAGCTGCTTAATAACTGCCAATGATGGGCTGCTCGCTCCCAGTCTGAGACCAACCTGAAGCGCTCTGCCAGGGATGTCAACTCCACTCACATCAATTACCACAGACTGGTCCGCCTGCACCATTGGGGCAGGATAGCATTATCTGCATCAGCACTACAGTACAGGGGTATGGAGACATGTTCTGGGTTGGACTGTAGTAACAGTGTCAGCAATATGAAACAGAGTCAAATACATTGTCCAAATCTGAAATACTACTGTTTAATACACACTGTACACAAACATTTGTAAACATTTCAAACACATCTTATTCAAATGTAGCCAATCAAACTCATCTGTGTCAGCGTAATTTCATCAAATTAATTTTAATAATCATCAAACCTAGATCCTAAGTTACAAATTAGTCTGGTTAAATGCAGAACAAAAGCACAAGATACACATAAATACTTGTCATATCGGTTTAGGTAGAGCCAAGATGAAATCTTGGCAGCAATGTGATGAGAAGCCATGACTAATGCACCACCCACACAGAGATCGGTCAGACCACTATAAATCCCCCAAAAGAAAGTCTGCTCCAACTGTTGTCAAATGCTTGAAAGCACACAGCCAAGTCTGATGCACAGAGCTACATCCAGGTAAGTCAGAGTAAGTCAAATGAGGTGATGTTTATTCTTTTGTACTGTTACAAACTGTGAGATTGGAATTGAACGCTGAATTAACCTGCTGCTGCCAGAGCTGTGCTGGACCAAGAACAGCAGCTGCGCAAAGAAAACTTATTTAGGGTTTAAGTAATCAAATGGTAGAATGTTCACAGGTTTATTTGTGAAACAAAATGGACATTCAATTTTATGAATACAAACATTTGAAAGTATACTTACAGTCAAACACAGATCAAAGATCAGTAGTAAGCAGTGGTGATCCCTTTGCAGGGATAGTGCACAATAGCAGCAGTCTCCCATCATATTTCTTCGGGTTAGAACAATGACTCCCTCACAGTTCACAGGTGAGTCCTTTGGGTGTGTGTAATGACTCTCCCAGACTGTGTTGTGCTGCTATTGTTCTCTGTGGCCGCAGTAAAACCGT
>KN475372.1:88265-109376 GCA_000787095.1 Periophthalmodon schlosseri | reverse complement strand
TCCACATGGTGTAATATACTGTACCGGAGCAGCTGCTAGTGTTTCTCTTCCGCTTTATATTGGGGACCTGTTTTAAAGTCATTTAAACTGACAATAACATTCTCTTTCATTTCATTCTACATAACCTTTTTACAAAAAGGCTAGATTTAAGAAGTTTTGGTAAGAAATATATACACCTTACTTTGCCTTAACAAAGCATGACCAATAATTTGATTAATAATAATAATTACCTAATTATAACACCCTAAACCCTAACCCAAAGCCTGAATCATTCTTAAAACAATTTGTTCTTTATGAGTCAAGTGGTACCAAATTTTTAAAGTCTGATACAGCGCCATTTGATCTCATTCAGCCATATTTCACTCACAACCACAGACTGTATAAACAAATGGACTAAGGGAGCATGACGTCACCCACAGCGTTCGGCTCCAGCTCCATTTGGAGCCGAGTTCCATATTTTGAGCTCCACTGCGAGTATCATAGCAACCAAAGAACAATCTGGAGCAGCTCCATTTGGAGCCGAGTTCCATATTTTGAGCTCCACTGCGAGTATCATAGCAACCAAAGAACCAATCTGGAGCAAGGCTATTGAAGTTAACGCCCCTTCCCACCCGCACAGCTGGTTTAGCTGGGAGCGAGCGCTTAGCAATACTGTCAATCAAATCTGTTGCTAACGCTAGCGGGAACGACCTCGGGGAAAGAAGGCGTCTGATTTGTCTGTTATTAATGTTCATATCTTGATTTACACAATACAAAATTCCAGGATCATGCAGAGCGGGTTAATACGAACGTTTTAAGACCTAAATGGAACGTGGCAGTTAGCAGCTTAGCTATGTCCATTTATATATAGAGTCTATGCTCACAACCCAAGTCAACGTTTGGCACAGAGACCCAACAATAATTCACTCTCACATTCATTTTTCAAATTATTTTAGGTATGATTTTGGCTTGATTAACCTTTATTTTACCATGTTATTCTCAATATATTTAATTTAATCTCTCCCAGAATCACGCCCAATCAGTCCTCATTTCTACACATCAATCTTAGCTCTACTAATGACCAGGCCGAGACGGGGTTGGTGTATGACTTGTTAACTGCTGTGTCAGTTAGACTGGCCAGAGCCTTTAAACCGAACTAAACCAACCACTTCCATTATATGATCACAGAAGGCGTCAGGATTAATTTTCCTCACTGGACCTGTTCCTGCTGTCCACTGCACTGGTTCCTGCTGGAGGTGTGGTTAACCTGCCGTTGATTCCCCACAAGGAGATGTGCAGACAAAGCCCCCAGGATCTATTCTCAGTGGTAACTTCAGACACTAAAACCTGAATCGCTGTGTGGAATGGTCATCTGCTGCTGTCTCCTCCTGGGAACATGTGACAAAGTGAAAAATTGCTCTTTAAAGGGTAACTATAGTGATTTTGGTTTGACATTGCTGCAAAACGGCTCAGACACTGGATCCCATTCAAGTTTAACACCCATTGAACTGTTATAAAAATATAAAATGAAACGAGATAAAAATTTGTGATGTGGAAGCAAATCTGCAAAGCTACTCACCTCAGTAATAAGATGCATGTGGCCAGATAAGTCATTACAGCGTGACCACCAACGCAATACTGATGCTTTCAATTGTATTTATGAATGCAGTTAAAGCTACCATCCGTAAGTTTATTTGATTTTTTCATTCACCTTTCATCCCCTCCCCTCACCTGACCTTTGTTCAGGCCCACCCATAGACTGTATATATAAACGGACAAAGCCAACCTGCTCCTTCTGGCTCCATCAACTCTGGCTCCAATTCCCTTTCTACTAAAAAACTGTCACCCCTCTCTCCGTAACTCCTGCTGTCTGGCTTGTCATTTTGGTCTTAAAATGTTTGCATTAAGTCGCTCTACATGATCCTGATATGTTTATTTCACTATTATGTCCGTAAATCAAGATTTGTAGATTAATAACAGGCAAATCAGGCGCCATCTTTCCCTGAAGTCACTCCCACTATCATTAGCAACAGGTTTGATTGACAGCGTTGCTAAGCGCCTGCTCCCTGCTAAACCAGCGATGTGAGCGGGATGGGGCGTTTAACAGCCTTGCTCCAGATTGGCTCTTTGGTTGCTATGATACTCGCGGTCGGAATTCCAAATATGGAACTCGGCTCCAAATTCACTAACATCGATGAGCTTAATTTGGATTCAAACGCTATGGGTGACGTCACACTCACTTAGTCCACTTCTTTGTACAGTCTGTGGGCTCAACTGTGGTCTCTGGTCTTCTTCTGTCGGGTCAAAGCTGACACGCTATCAGACTGCAGTAACAAAGATAGCATCTAGAGGTGATATGTGAGAATACAGTACAACATAGCCGGGTCAGCTAGTCTAATTGCAAATGGTAGCTTTAAACTTAATTATTCCAGTCTTATTAGCAGCCCAGAACAAACTGACTCTTAATAGCTATCAGAAATAGCAATAATTTTAGCAATAGTTGTTGTAGTAATTTAGCTTTTTCAACTGCGTGACACAAACTTTGCTAAATAAATAAATAAATAAATAAATGCTTAGACCGATGCGATTAAGAGATAATGTGATATCCAATGCACCTGCCACACTGGGATCAATGATGATTTCTAAAGAGCAGGAGCCAAACTAAAGATAATTATGTGGATAATTTGGTGTCTGAAAACTCTGCTATGCAAATGTTCCTTTAGTTCAATACATGATCTTTTTCTTTTCTTTTTTTTTTTTTCAAAAGTGGACAAACCCGCTGCATAAATTGAAAACCAACTCATATGTTCAGTACAGTTTTGCTGACGTGGCTTTCTGTATGATTTATTGCTTGTTTTTGCAATTCCCTGTAATGCTAATTGATTGGTGGTCTCATAAAACAGAAAATCACCATAAGAATATAGTTATCATAATATGCAATATGCTATGGCTTCCAGCGGTGCATTGTTCACTTCATTCCCCTCCACATTACTTAACCTTGGACTTTGAGGGCAGCTCCACATAAAGTCAAATTGTAAAGTCAGCTCATCTTCCAACTTGCATCAAATCCATTTCATTAGCAAGTCTAAGCTTGGGCCCCATCCAACCCATGGGAATGATAAAGGATACAGCTGGCATCTGAAAAACACATGACAAATATTTCCATTGATCGGAAATATGGAACTAAAGAATTGGTTGAATGCAGAATAAATAGCAATGCAAAGACTGACCTGCAGTTATACATATACTGTGGCCTGGGCTCTGACTGATTATAAATGAATGGTGTATTAAATCAGATGTTTGTTCAGTATTTTTTTTTAGGAAAAGGTACTTGGCAATTCTGGCGGCACTATTTTAAACCTCATTGAAGGATCGATGCAGTCCTCTGACTCTCTTTTAGGCAACATTTTAATTTGATTATTGCTGAGGCAGAAAATCACAAGGGCCAGCTCTGTCTGCCTTGCTACACAATATAAGACTGTACAATTTTGGAAAAAAATACAATTGCATCTTCTATTTGTAATTTCTCTTTTGAAATGAAGAGTGCACATTTTACACAGCGCTGAGTGCTATAAATTATGAAAACTAAACAATGGCGTACTTTTACAGTAATATACCAAAGGGATTTCCAACCAAATTTGGTGCTATTTCATTCCCAAACAAAGTGCAATCATGACACACTCATAATTTAGTCACTTCACTCAGTAGCATTATACACATATAGCTCCAAATGCTGCAACACTGCCTGTGGATATATTTGAGGCTTACAAACTGAGAAACTATTATGCATTTTGCGGATTTATATACTTTGTACACTTTGTATCGGTTGGTTTGTTTGGGCACTCAAACTGCCAGTAAATGGAGCTAGTCTTGTATCTGCTATCTGCCTGTATTTGTAATTTCTCTTTTGAAATAAAAAGTGCACATTTTACACAGCGTATAGTGCTTTAAGTTATGAAAACAAATCAATGGTGTATTATTACAGGAATAAATGTGATTGCCACGGGAGGGAATTGTTTGAGATGGTTTTAAACCATTTTATTCTGTGTGGTGTTTTATATACTGTTTTTATTGTATGGTTTTATGCTGTTTTTCCAGCTCGTTGCCCTGCTAACGGGTCACATGACCCTCCCCTCCAATGCCATGTGCCCAGCAATTAGCACACCTGGGTCTTAGCGCAAAAGAGGAAAACAAAAGGATAGAAGAGCAGACTGCCTGGGGAAGAGGGTGAGGGGCAACAGGTGACGGAAGCGGAGCGGCCGCGAAGTGGAGCCGCAGACTGACACCCTAAACACACGCCTGACGCGCCTTCGTAAAGATCCAACCAGCCCACAGAGACAGTGGACACTTACATATTCAGCTAACCTTAGCTTGAGTAAGCCTGTTCTAATGGCTATAATCTGCTCTAGACTTCACCACAGAGAAACACACTCCTCTGTGCTCGCTGCCTGTGTCATCACTGACACTGCCGCTTTTATTGATTCATTTTAGCCTAGTACGTTTTTAGCTATTTTAGTGCTCACTTGCATTTTAACTTAATACATTTATTGCTCCCACTTTCACAATTTTAATGAAATAATCATTTTAACTGGGCCACAACAACTAGGTGCAATAATCCTACTTGTTAATAACCTTCACTCTGTGACATATACCAAAGAGATTTCCAACCAAATTTATTGCCATTTCATTCCATGTGTTTTTTTGTTTTTTTTTCAAAAACATTATTTAACTCAGCTCCAGGGGGCCCCATTAACATACAACCTTGTAGCCTGCTCCAAACAATATGTATGACAAAGCAACGTCAACATGTTCAATAAGCTTTTAACACTATTTACTATGCATCTATTTATTTTCCATTGAACTCTGCATGATACAAATTGGTTCTTCCTTATACCATACATGTGCGTATTTAGCTGATTGTGAGCTCAGCTTGGCTTGGGGGATGACTGTTTATGTTTCCACGGTTACTCACCATGGAGGTATTAAAGTCCACTGTGTTGTGAACAAGAAGCGCGCGCAGTACTCACAACATGCAGGACGTAATCAGGCACAAGGTTAATGAGAGTTTGATGGAAGCATATGCCTCGCTCTCCACAATGGTACTTAAAGCTATAATCACGGGGACAATGAGTTAATGGCGCAGGTCTGATGACAAATACAAACAAAATGCAATCATGACACACTCATAATTTAGTCACTTTGCTTAGTAGCGCTACATGCATATTTCCAAATGCTTTCTCTGGATATATTTGAGGCTTAGAAAGTGAGAAACTATTATGCATTTTGGGGCATTTATATAGTTCGCTCACCAGTGGCTGTTTGTTTGGACACTCAAACTTCCAGTAGATGGTGCTAGACTTGTATCTGCTATCTGCCTGTATCTGAAACCTGGTAAACCCATAGCCTGCTAATACTACACTTACATAGGAAATGCATGTTTATTTGATTTTTATTTCATTTCACATTGATTTATTGATTGATCTGAAATTATCGGTCCAATGAAGATCTCTGGACTATAAAAACACAAGGAGTTTTCTACCTGTGACATAACAATCCGGGGAAATTTCAACAGAGACATTTCTAAGCCTCAGAGCAAGATAACCTCATAAACGGGATTAATGTGAACATTAGGGAACATATAACATTAAAAGCTCGAAAAAGTAAATTTTATAATAACACATATCCTTTAATTTAATCTTGTCAGTTTATCAGTTCAAATATGTTTAATGACTTTGTTCAATTACGGGCTGATTTTTCCTGAAATGACTTACTAAAATTGCCGCCAATTCAAACTGAAGCTGCATCTGAACTCTTTGGAGTACAAACAAAATGCTGAGACTCTGTAGTTTTGGCCTCTGCTGTGTGATCTTCTCACAGTGGTAACAAGGTATACACAGAGGAACATCAGATTTCAAATCCTAAATATAAGATGAAGTAAAGCTGCGGTGTGGAGGGAAGGCCTGATAGACAGCAGACTGAGTATAGTATTTATTGGGTTTTGACAGTGCCCTTTTCAAAGCTGACGCATAAAACACACAAAAAAGAAATATTTAGGGACTAGGCAGAATTACTATAAAGGGCTTATTTTTTATTTGTGGGTTTGGAGTCCAAACTGGTCCTGATTCACCCCAGAACTGCTGATGACTAAACATCCGAAGGAATTTTTGAAGTGGGTCAGAGCTTTCCCTTTATGTTTTCCAGGCCCAGGAGCTTCAGAGTACTTTTATCAGATGGCTGAGAAAAAGGAATAAACGCCGAAAAATTCTGAGTGCCCACGGCTGAGCCCACCTCCTAACTTTAAAAGAACTTTCCATATTATAGATGTACACTGCAAATGCTCAAATATAAACTTTTACGTGTTACATGCTAGTTTTTAATGAGCTACAAAGTATGACATAAATAAGATACTGTGTTTTCATGCAGCATACTAGTTATGCATTATTTGAATATAAAGTGTCAGCTTTCAAACGTCCTTCCAATAACGTTGATATGGATATTACAGATAGTCTCGTGCGTTTCACCGCCCACAGCTGCTGTATTGGCTGGCATCACAACCCGAGTGCTATACACACTTTGTTGACATGTCTCTTGGCGAGCCTTGATTAGTTTTTGCCTTCACGCTTAAAACATGCATGTGTGCCGGAATAAGTGACGTTACCTTCCCTGTACGACAGATGATGGTGGATCCAGGCTGACAGCAAAAGGCCTTTCAGCTCAACGTGATGTGAGTCACTTCACTTCGCTGCTTCCAGTTTCCCATCATTTGGTGGTTTGCGGACTACCTAAAGCCCAGCTGCGAGGATGGTCTGCCCGTCCAAGCAGAAATTTAACAACATAATGACCAAACACTCCAGATGGATTCCATTCAACTGCGCGCAACATACGGAGCTACACAAATATCTGTATTATGGTGCTAGCAGTTTATGTAAAATGTTGCCAACAGAGTGCTTTAGCAAGGTAACTCTGTGACCTAATGAGCAACAAAACTGAGCCATCAAAGTCAGTAAATATCTGGTAAAGCGTGACAGTCTCATCAACATTCAAACGGCACCTTTATGTGACGGCAAAGCTACAACTGAGATTTTATCGTTTTATTTGGGGAATCACATTAAAAGGAGATGTTGAGCAGATACTTTTCATTTGCCTATTTGATATATATTAAGATTGGCTTGTTTAGCGAAGACCATGCACATTTACAATACTTTTCAAAGATGTTATGGTCTGAAAGTGTATCTGCGTGATTTCAGAGATTCAAGTAACAGATGGTGTCAAAATTGTGTCAGAACTAAAATGTCAGGTTATGAGTAAAAAAGGAAATAACAGAGGACAAAAACAGAGGACTGAGAGACAGTGTGTTTTTTATGATATTCACAAACAGCTAATCAAGAAAGAGGAGTGAAAACCTATAGAACTGTATAAATAATGATTATGTGCCATCAGAGTCATTGCACTGAAATCAACCCATTGCTGGAGGAAGCACTGAACAAAAGCAGCTATTATAATGATTTACCATTTTCGTGCAATGCTTAAGTAGAACTTTGACCATGGCATATGTTACTTAAAAGACCTATATTACACAAAGTTGATTCTTGTGAGCTTTAAGCCATGTTACAATGTTGTTAGCTCATCAGAAACACACCTGGAGTTGTGTTTCGTTTTATTTACACATGTTTGAGTAAGCCTTTATTATTAGTCTGTCTACATCTCCAAAGCTCAAAATGCTCTGTTCTGTCTTGTGATGTCATATTCTCCAAAGCTCAAAATGCTCTGTTCTGTCTTTGTGATGTCATATAGTAGTAGTTTTGAAGTTAACAGCTACGTTTTAACTTTAGTTCAGTGAAGACTGGCAATTCCAGGGCTGAAATCATCCAAATGATTCTAGTGAAGGTGTACGGAGTTTAAAAACACAGTGGAGCACTTCCTGTATTACCACATGACATAAAAAGATCTTTTCAGTCAGGGTTTGTGTGTCAAACATGTGTCAAACAAAATACAACTCCGAGTGTCTGTGATGAGGAAACAACATTATAACATAGATCAGAAAATAGCGTAATATGGGCCCTTTGGGTTTCACTGATATATTTTCACGAATTTCAAATGTTTTGGGCTCTTCCTCCATCTTGGCTGTTTGCCTTGTATTTTAGACCATGTCCAGATAAAATGCATGGCTGCCAGTTTTATTTACTCCATTGATCTATTGATTATTTAAGAGATTTATGAATCTGTCTGGAGCGGGTTATGAGAGAAGACCCATACCCCACAGGAACCATTTCACGACTTACCTTTAAACCAGTGTCAATAGTAATTACTGACTGGGCTTATCTCTGGATGCTGCTCTGTTGTCCTTCACGTGCTCTGGTGTTAGCTTTTCCACTAATTATTCTCCACAAACACCACGATTCAGTTGGTTTAGTTTTGTCAATTACAACCAAAAGCCTCCATGTAACTTCTACAGCTTAATTTCCACTTTATTGAACTCCTGTTATCTCTGGACTTGTCTGGAAATGTGGAGGCCTCCCAAACAAATTCTTGGTTTGCCTGTTTCTCTGATTGTTTTGACACGGACAAACCATTCATTTCTCTGAGTGGCCATCAGAAATCGGGGAGGCATGTTACGGTTCCAGTCCCATGCACCTTTGTATTCACCTTATTCCGGACGTTGCCATCGGCGCCCCCCATTGCAATTCAGGTTGTATTACTTTGCATGAGGCTGCCGATCTTGACAGTAAATAAGTTCTATAGGGGCTACTAAGCTGTTTTAAAGCCTCCAGAGAATCGGCGCAGTGCTGACTTGTTGGTGCACTTCTGTATGTCATATTTTAGTGGCAAAACTTTTCCCAAATTCTGCACTGAAGTGAATGGGATTCCCACGTAACCTGAATTTTGACTGAAGAGTGGAGTTAATGGTGTGAACTGCTTGGAAAATGAAAAATGGGTCAAGTCAATTTTCCCCTAAAATCTGTAAAGGGAAGACCAAAATCACAGCAGATCGACTCGGGCTATAATATACTGTACTGCACTTGATATAGTAAGATGTCACCATGATTTCCCATTGTTCTCCTGGAAACATAGTCCTGTCTTGTCAGGCCGCACTTCTCTGGAGATGGAATGACCTCGTTCTCTTCTGACACCAAGGTCATAGCCTGTGGTGCCAACGTCAAAGTCTATTTGCGGGTAAGCCTTTGAAAAGCTTTACCTCAATTTTTCACTTGTGTCAACCTTTAGTGTAAAAGCTAAACCTGGAGAAGCAGAGTCAGGCTTGATCATTACATTTGAGAGTGTTCGCTGACACTGGCTGCAGTAGTGACGGTAGGAACTACTGTAATCTGATGTTTTCGACACAAAATATATATATTAAAAAAATAATAATAATAAATGTTACACCGTTTTAAGTCTTTTGGGTAAAAATAGTTACTTTAACATTTAAGTTGCTGAATAATTTAAAAATGTGTTTCAAGTTCTTTTTTTTATATTTGAATACACGAGATATTGCAGGGGAAAAAAAAATTGAAATTCCAGGCTCTATTCGAACCCTCCGAATAGTTAGCAGTAAGATTCTGTTCTGTCACCCCTGCTCCCACCTGACAGTTCTCCATAAATGTAAAAAAGTATGATACAAAACACAATACACTACAACTTCACAAACCTGATGTGATGTGCAGTAGTTTCATTAGTGAATGCATGCTGATTGTGTTGTGATGGCCCTCTTAAGGGGGAGTGACTTAGCTCAGAGAGCAAAGGGGGGGGACTCAGGGCATCAAAATCGAAGCCAAAACGTATTAAACATGTTAATACATTGTTTTCGGCAAATATAGCATTTTCAAAACAATAAAAGGTAATATGGTGATATAAATAGAAATGTAATACCCCTTCTTTATTTCCACTGACACAAGCAAATGTTACAATGTACAATTTTAAGCAGACTGAGGGGAAAACTATTTTTCTTGTAATAATAAGATGTTGGCACATTGATCTGATTTTACGTTTTCAAAAAAGAAAAATGAAAAACAGAACAGAAATCTATAATATAGTTGGCTCCAATACCGCATATATCTACTGTGCTTTGATATCAGGAGGTGTGTACAACAGATTATTTCTCCTTGTAGGCACCCACCCAGACTGCTCTGTGCTCTAATACCATACAAACCTGGCATTATGAAATAGATCCTGCACAAGCTGCTCTTTGATCTCACTATTTGCTTTTGTACCACCAGTGATACCACACACTTTAAATCTTTCAGCCCAGTGGATGCAAAACGGAGGGCGAACGTGACAAATTTATGCTGCGATTCAGGTAGGTCAGCCTAAGTGAATTTCCAAGTAAGCTTATCGATATATTAGCCAGCATTGTGACCATAAACTAAGGTGTGCACGTTGCCTCTTGGCTGCTGGCGTAATGCTGAGTAGTCGCCTGGGATCGTAAATTTCATGTGTGTTACATGCAAATATTGTATGTAATTTGTATAGTGAAGTTCTTTGCCATGGAATCAATGCATTATTAATAAAGTGTGGTAATTTACATCTTGTAAAATATTACAGTAATAAGGGTAGTTCTCCCCACTGAGTAGCCAAACACTATTAAACCAAGCATGTCAGCAGGTTTCTAGATTGTCGCCCCATGTATATGTATAATTACAGAAACAGTATTTGACTGCCATGAACTCCTCTGGGGCCAGCATTAATCCTGGTGATCAATGTTTTCAACCCTAGATATGCAGACGCAGCGATCCATCTGTCAGTATGGCCACCTTATCAGTCTACAGGGAGAGCATCCATCGATAATTACCTCTCTCTACCCACTAAACATAATACAGACATCTTCATGAGTATTTCACAATTGGTTGTTACTTGCCAGATACAGCTAGTACTACTTACATTGCATTTCTAATAGAATCACTTTAACACTGTGGTTTTGGGTTGGGCCGCTGTGGTGAACGAAGTTTAATTACACCATTGGTGGTACTTTGTGCCCAGTATCAAACCTACAAGCTGCATTCAATACAAAGAATTATTCAGGTCCCTATTGATTTCGGAGTGACTTCCAAAAGAGTTGTTTGCATTTGCAAACTGAGGCAGCAGTACAAACATTAGCCTAATCATTCTCTGGACAGTTTTGTTTTTGCTGCCTCATTGTCTACACTCTAGAGCCACCACTATATGTAATATTGTAAGTAAGACGAATGGTTACACAGAGAACATGATTAAACCACCAAACCTAAGATAAAGATACATGGAAGGGGGAATTTTACAAAGCTAGTGTTTGGATTACGCATTATCCAAAAACCCTTCCATAATTTTATGTCCAAAAGGTCCAGCTGTCTTGATGTCCTTACATGCCCTGTTGTTGATGTCAGATCTATAGTTTGTCTTTTGGCACAAGTCCAAAACTGTGCAATACCATGATGTGTATGACCGTGATCCAAAGTATCTCAGCTAAATCTAACCATTGTCCTCAGTGTATCTGCTGTTTGTGCTTTTCGTATTTGCATGTTGGATATTTTGCACAACAGCTGTCAATGGGTTCAAATTATTCTTGCATAGAGAGATTTTCAGAGGGCTAAACCACTGCTTGGGACTTGTTAGGTAGGGGCAGACAATCATGGTTAACTGTGTGCGAGGATGTACCAAACCGTGAAGAGGTTCCATTTGGCACTGATTGGCCTCTGACAAACCAACTCCCTTCATATCCAGCGCCATTGTGAAACTGATGAGCTATGTCTGTAATCGGTACCGGTGATTGGCAAAAATGTGCGTGGAGAAGGGGGGTAAGAGTGGCCTTGATTTGGATAGGCACTGACATCTGGAGGGAGTTGAGTATTTCTATTGTTGTGGAGCTAGCTTGGAAAAGGTGGTCTACTTATGTTCCTTTTTGGCAGGGAAAGAAATCTTTTTTTTTCTTTCTCTCTCTGCACAGCGTCTGGGCTTACAGGGCCGGAACTGTAGGAGAGACTGGAGAGAGGAGCGTTAATGACCATGTTGGAAGGACACAGAAATTCATTACTTGTGGAATTGAGAGCCAAAAAAACAAAGAGGGAATATTCTTGTTCAAATGTCTCTTAAGGGGCTGAGATAAATGTGGTTCAATCCAAATTTCAAGATATTGAAATGTCAAAAGAAAACAGAGGAATTGTAGAGAAATTTCATATTTTAAGAGCTTTTTAACATTTAAAAAAATATATCTTTTTAGGGAGCTTTATTTGGCAGGAGAGCTACAATGTGAACTGAGGAGAAATTGGGTTATAGAGAGTCTTTTGTCCAATGGGCAGGGCCAGGAGTCAAACCACAATGCTCAAGTGGTACAATTACATATGTGCAATGCCTTGAGGCTTAGACTACTGCATCTCTGGCGAGCAACAATTGTATCTATCTTTAAAGGTCCCATATTACGCAAAATTTACTCTCGTATGTCTCAATGTTGTTATTTCATCAAAAACATATCTGGAGCTGTGTTTTGTTGCATTCACACACGTTGGAGTAACCCTTTATTATTAGTCTGTCTACATCCCCAAAGCTCTGTTCCACCTTGTGATGTCATGTAGTTTTAGTTTTCAAGTCAACAGCTATGTTTTACTTTTATCTAGTTCAGTAGAGATTAGCAGTTCCAGGGCTGAAATTATCCAAATGATTCTAGTGAAGGTGTATGGAGTGTAGCATTTCCTGTATTACCACGTGAGATCACAAGGTGGAACAGAGTGTTTTGTGTTTGAGAGAAGAACTAAACCCTAAATATGCAGGGTCTGTGCATTAAACATGTGTGAATGAAGCAAAACTCAAATCCAGGTATGCTTTTGATGAGAAAACATAAAAAATCAGAAAATAGCATAATATAGGCCCTTTAACGCTTATTCACCTCACAACAACTTATTAAACGCAATATACCTCTACATATACAAACATATATATCCTAAATATAAATTGTACATTACACTGAATGTAGGTCAGTGGGTTCCAGTTTTGTTTTTGTTTTTGGGTTTGGGTTTGGTAAGTTAGCTTAATCAGTGTTTCCTTGTTTGCATTTAGTCTGTTAATAAGTTGCAGCACATGGGCAAAGTGGGCACAGGAACAATCCCAAAATGTTCCTTTGTGGTTACATCTCTACCACAACATGCACAGTGTGTTAAAACTGGTATTTCTCACCAAGATTCTTGTTTAAGGTCTAGAGAAGCAACTGCAAATGGCTCTAGAATCACAAGAATAAGGTTGGATAATGGGTGTGGTAATGCCTACGCACCCTCTCTATGAAGTGACCCTCTAACCTCACATAGTTTAATACATTTGGGACATTTTCTATTTCTGTTGGACCAAGAAACTGACTTCTCAAGTAATGAAAACTAACCCGGACAGCTAGTAAGTACCACCTTCCATTGCGGTCCTTTATTTACCGCAGTACTGAGTGCAGGTTTGTGTACACTTGCATATATGTGTTTACATGTGTGTTTTGAAGGTTGCCACAGTGCACCACGCCGGAGGGTCTCTGTCAGTGACCCGCTAACCCCCCCTGGAGTGTGCTGGCCCACTCTCGTCCTGCTGTCCTCTGGAACAATAGGAAGGGTAATGGCTTCCCCAAGGCCTCCTCATTCAACCTGATTGTGCTGCTAGGATCGGGCCAGCCATGCCATAAAACAATTAGCTCCATTTATCAACCTTGCATCCGCTAACTGGGGGAGGCGGGCAGAATGGAAAAGGCAAGAAAAACGCGTGCGTCTGAGAGAGAGAGCAAGGATAAAATGGATTTCTGTTTGTTGATTATTTCTAGCTGGTTTAATCGCATAATTCTTTCATTGTGGAGTAAGCACAATGATAGAACCCTGCCAGTGCACATGTGTGGAGTGTATGGAATGAACTTGAATTAGCTTTCACATGTAAATGATGATGTCATTTCACAGACAGTTGGTTACATGCTGCAGTTAAACACACAGCGCAGATTGATACGGAACATTGCAATGGAAAAAATCCAAGAAAACCAGAAAATGGCATTGTATTGAATCAATTTGTTTGTTTTTTATGTGAGAAAACTAGAAAGAAGTACTGAATTAAACATAAAAATAATAAGAAAATGAACTACTACTTTTGCATTGCTTTTTTATTAAGTTATATCCAGTCACCATTCTGTATAAAGTGCTTTTTCAAGACATATCTTAGCTGACATACCTGCAGCACCAGTGTTTTCTTAAAAAACAATAAGCTCTTTTTGGTTTCCCTGGGACACAAAAGCACAAATTAACCATAACAATGACTCAACAATAAGTATCACAGTTGCTTTTTGCACATAGATTTCTGAGTGCACCACATTTCTCCTTGTATAAAACAGGAACAGAGCAGCCCCAAACACTTTCAGTGATAAATGATATCCACTAAGTAACAATTGTAAAACATGACACATGGATGACAAACTGAAACATCAATGATCCCCTGAAATGTTTGCAAAAGGTGCTAAAATGCCTTGCCCAAAAGCATCACAGCGGGATTTAACAGCAGGGTATTATTCATTCGCTTTCAACAAATTCTTTCATATTTTCTCACGTCTAGCACTATTTATTATTAATGCAACACTGCTGTGCAATGTATTAACATGACAGAAATCCCCTTACCTACTGAAAGCCTGAGCTAGACACAGGAGAGTAATTCTGTAAATATGACACATCAAAACAAATGAGTCCAGTTTCACATGTTCAGGGTTTCAATTCACGTTATGATATTTATATGGAAATGTATTCAAGTACTTTGAGATCAGGAGATGCGTACGAAATTATACCTTGGAATTGTGAATATTCAATCAAAAGTGTCCGTTTATTCCATATACTACTGTGTTGTGGTCAATAGACCCGTCTATTGCATCTCAACTTAGTTCATCTTAAACTGTGGCTCTCCAAGTGCATCTTTAAAAACATAGTGAGGATTGAGGCGAATCAGTTGCAGAGATGTGTCTATGGGCCATGCCGTCTGTTGGTTGGTTTGGGGACACCTTGGGATCCCGCTGCATGGAGGAGGATTTGGGGTGAGGGAAGTGTCTGCTTAGCCTCCCCTGTGACTCAGCCCTGAAGAAGCTACAAGGTTTAGATTTCAGTTCTTGCAGTGCTTACCTCAAGCTCTAAACCATATTGTCACATATTTATATAGGGCTTTTCCTCCTTCAAGGCACTCAAAACACTTTACATCGCTTTACAATCGCACCGCCAACCTGTGGGTCAATCTATCCGACCGCTTTGCCAATGATGTTTATGTCGAGAGCGGGATTCAAACCGTCAACCTTCGAATCAGTGGACAAACACGCTACCAACTGAGCTACTGTCGCATAATCCCTGTGGACACATACTGTAGGAACTGACCTCACAGCACTGCAAAGGTTTAACTTAAATATTCTTGGTTATAAAATAGTTCTTTAAGCTCTTTAATTGTCCTTATATATCTGGTCTTGAAAATTGAACAGAATTGCTTGGACTTGATTTAGCGGAAAATTCCCAACATCATTAGATGCGGTCCAACTATTAAAACGCCATCTGTGTAAGGACGTGCTCACGTGTTGCAGAGTAAAAGTAGGCACAATATTGAGGGACAGAATGTGTAAATAAAAATAAACGTGTCAGCGAAGATGAATCGCAGAGCATGGCACCTTTCCACCGGGCCAGGAGAGAGATGTATGACGGTGCTCTTAAAAGCTGAAAGACTTTTTATGCCCCTTTTTTTCTTCATTTCTCCTGGGTAATAGATTGTACCTGCATTTTATTTTATTTTATTTTATTTTTATGAGCGACCGTCCAGTTCCTAGCAGCAGATGCAACTCCCACATAATTAAACAGCAGTGCCCTTTCTGTTAAGGTTTGAACAATGGCGGTGAGCAGGAGGTGAACTCTCATTGCCAAAGATGTGTGTATATTTAGAAGTCCTTTTGCAGACTTATACATGGTGTTAACATAGAGGCTAATAATTATCCTGTAGCAGAAATAGCAGCTCATTATGAGAGTCATGAGAGGGCAGAAGGGTGGCCAAACATACTCCACTGTGTTCTGTGATCGGCCAAGTCTCTGTCCTTAAACTGACACCGGTTTATACTACAAGTAAACATCTGAATTCTGCTGTTTGTCATGTACTGTGCACTTGTCACACTGTTTTGCAAGACTGGTTTAAGCAGAAGTTGCACATGAACTCCCCGTGAAGTTTGCTCAAGTTGTATGAATGGAAATTTGAGGTGTCTGGGGTGTGACATCATGAACATTTTATTGGTGGAAGTCGAGTGTGTTGTCAATTCGTACTAGATCTTATGTATTAAATTAACATTAAAGGGACATGATGTCTCCAGTAGGTTAGACTACTGTAACGTCCTGCTCACTGGCCTCTCCAAACGAGCATTAAGACAGCTGCAGTACATCCAGAACACTGCTGCTCGGGTCCTGACT
Source organism: Periophthalmodon schlosseri (assembly GCA_000787095.1). Classification (NCBI taxonomy): domain Eukaryota; kingdom Metazoa; phylum Chordata; class Actinopteri; order Gobiiformes; family Gobiidae; genus Periophthalmodon; species Periophthalmodon schlosseri. The sequence goes on along the minus strand of KN475372.1, from coordinate 93,000 downwards.
AGAACCAGGAAGTACGAGCACATAAGTCCTGTGCTCAGGTCTCTGCACTGGCTCCTGTGGCTCAGAGAATAGATTTTAAAGCAGCTCTGCTTGTGTGCAACTCTCTCCATGGCCCTGCACCAAAGTACATCTCCCACATGTTAGTGCCATATGAACCATCTCACACTCTGAGGACTTCAGGGACCGGCCTCCTGCTGGTGACTAGAGTCAGGACTAAACATGGGGAATCAGTGTTTCATTTTTATGCAGCTAAAACTGAACTGTAAAGCACTTGGAATTACTTTGTACACAAATTGTGCCATGCAAATAAACTTGCCTTGCCTTGATGTAACTTTTTTCTGGTTGAGGGCTCATCACCAGCTTATTTCCATGGAAATGTTATTACTCTTCCCAGATTGTTTCACAGTATAGCATTAAACTCATTTACATCCGTGGAGACTATGAGGAGACAAAGTGATGATGCCACCAGTCTAACTTACAGGTGAGTGCAAATGTCTGAAAACATGATGTTGCACCATATTCCTCTAAGTCTTTAATTAAGCTGCGATGGTGCTGTCGCCTGCTGCCAGTATTAGTGTGTTTAATTTCCTGCCGTCATATCCCCTTTCCCTGAATGAATATATTATTCATCAAGCCTCTCCATTCCTCTCACTGTTTCTAGGGGCACAGGATGACTGCTGATTTCGATCCATCGCAGCTCACCATTAAGGACAGCTTAAGACATAATTCCCTATGATATTACTCACAGGTTCAAATGTCAACATTTAGATAAGACGTGGTTGGAAATAGATCTCTCTGTGGATGAGAGATAAAGCCCTAAATGTCCGCTGCTTCGTGTTTGTGTTTTCATTAAGGCCCATCAGAACTGGAGCCCCTCCGCAAATAAAAAAAGGATTTGTGTTGACAGTGGATTTCAATTTTAAAGTTTTATGCAGATATACAGTACATTTGATACAACTTCTTTCAAATTAGATGAAAATATGGAAAAAAAAAAAAATATTCTTAATGGATGCCCCATCCTTCAAGCACCATCTGTCAGGGGCTGCACCCCTTTCTTTGTCTTTGTAGATACCCCATAAATGCCAGGCACTCTAGCCTTGTTTATTTTGTGTCTCTGCACGAATCCTGCGTCTTCCCATGATGCATTCTGCGCCTGCAACTGCTCTGGGGCTGAATGACCCCTCTAAGTCTTACGCATATGGTTGATTATCTTGCCCAAAGACTCAACACTAGGCAAATCCAACCGTCTTTTTTGTCTTATTCAGCTGAACTACTCCCAAACATTACACAGTGTGCATCCTATGTAAAGTACTTCTTAAACCATAACCTCCCAAGCCAATGTGAAATGCACTGCACTCACCTAACCTTTTCTTATAACAGTGTCCAACACATGATGATTAGGGGCAATGACATTTACTTTATTCAGGTTCGGCCCACAACTTTTTGACTACTTTCTGTATACACTGATCCACAAAGCATCCCTTTACCTCAGGGCTGTGTGACAGTTGAGATGAGAAGTAGAGCGTCCTTCTCTGCAGGCACATCCCAACGCGCTGAATCTTAACATCTCTACTTTTTTCCTCCTTCTTTTCATTTTTCTTTGGACAACATCAGAGCATCTCGACGAGTATCTGTCCTCTCACACGCCCAATGGAGTGTAGCAATGGGCCACCGGCTACAGTGACAAGCGCCGAATGAAAAACACTTTGGAGCATGACACATGGAGTTAGGTGGTGCACATAAACAGGTTGTCTTATCGTCGCAAAACCTGTGGACCGTTGAGTGAGACGGCCAGGAAGGGTCTCCCGCTCTCCGCTATGAGATGAGCGCAGGAGACGTTGTTGCCTCAGATCTGGCTGACTGGTTGAATACAGAGTAGGCTGGGACCCAAGGAAAGGGAGAAGGGGTCAGCGCGCCTGCCCAATTTTACAGCTGAGGTGAGTTTGTCAGCCTCAATGGTGGTAGTGGTGGTCCATGCAGCGGTGCAAATAGAGTGTCACTTGAGTGGCATTTGGAGGCGAAGAACAAGGTAGAATGTGAGTTTTAACGCAAGTGTGTATGTGTGTGTGTGTGTGTGTGTGTGTGTGTGTGAGAGTGTGTGTGTTTTGTTGTTTGTTGTTAGCACCCTGGCATTTGTGCAACCATCAAGGCAACATGACTTGACACTAGAATTCCATTGTAATGTTGCAATGTGACAGCGAGGGAAAAAGGGAAGAAACAAAGAGAATCAACCTTTAAAGAAGTGTACGCCCGGCATTTTAGCAATAACACATAACTTTTGTTTACCTTTTTGTCCATACCTCTTGTTTAACCTTCTTACTGTTGATTTAACTTAAAATATGCTATTATTCATAAACAAATCTGCAAGAACCTGACAGAAGCTAAGCAGGGCTGGGCCTGGTTAGTGTCTGGGCCTGGTTAGTACTTGGATGGGAGACCACAGGGAATAACAGGTGCCACAGTGGGGCGCCAGTGGCAAAAACTGCCACTGTGTCCTTCAAGACATTTCACCCAAATTGCCTTGTATGACTGTGGTGTGTGCGTGAGTGCTGGTGGTGGTCAGAGGGGCCGATGGCGCAGATTGGCAGCCTCGCTTCCTTCAGTCTGCCTCAGGGCAGCTGTGGCTACAATAGTAGCTTACCATCGCAGAGTGTGGAGTGAACAAATAATGTACTGTAAAGCGCTTTGGGCATCGTGAAAGGTGCTATATAAATCTGTTGATTAATTATAATTAATTAATTAATCACTAATTAATTAAGTAGCAACTTAAGCTCTGTGTCCACACGCCAAATTCTAACCTCCAACAAAAAACATGGTGAGAGTTATAGATTCCCTTTTTGTTTCCAATAATCAGAAGTATAAAATTAGCAAAACAACATAGGCGGGAATGTGAATCAGCGTAGGGCTGTCACTAATTACAGTTTTCCCACTTGGTTAATCTAAAACGGTTTATGTTATTATTTTTCCCAGGGACTTGTTCTCAAAGGGCTTTTTTGGTAATGTTCCAGTTCTTAGAGTCAGTTAAGCGCCCCCACTAACCCTTCGTCGCCCTGTTACTGACAGCTCCTACAGACCCCTGCCCTGGTCTTCTGCCTTTTGCCCCCCACCATCAGCCAAATGACACGGCACAGTGCCAGTCTGAGCCAAAGTACAATCTACCTTGTGCTGTAGCAACACATTATCCCCCACCCCCATCACATCTCCAGCACCCATGGGTCAGCGTTTCCTTTGTTCCAAGCCTGTACCACCCAGAGAGACCGCTGCTCCCACAGTGGAAACCTGGGTGACACCAGCTGGTATTTCTGCCCACCCCGCGGCGCTCCCAGGCCACTCGGCAATTCTTCACCTTCTCTGAGGTTTGACACCTCTTTATATAAAGGCAATACATCAAGGGAAGAAATATCGGTTTTGCCAAAAATTGGACAGAATGGCAAAGTACAATATTACATGGTGTAGAGGCAGGGGGAGACTGGGCATAAATGCCAAGGAAAATACTGTATATAGTATATAATAAGTATCTGATTCAATACAGTACATAGTAAAAAAAATGCATCTCTACCACACCTCACCTCTACCACACCAGTGATCAGCTATTTCATTGTTGTGTGAGTTTAGAATCTAAAATGCATCACTGTATCTACATTTTTGACAAGGTTTTTATATAATTTATTTGTACATTTTAATGTTTAAATGAATATTTAACATATTGAAATGATTGTACTGTTATTAACTGATGAGTAACAGTATTTCATTGAGTTATGTGATCCAGCACACACATGAATGACAATGAAATGATCCATACAGAATATACACTATCACATAAACTTGTAAAAAAGCCACGTTTACAAATGAATACACATGAGCTCTGTGCATGCATGTGTATAAAGCTGAAATGTGTTTATCTGGAACTAACACAGTTGCTCATCTCACTCATAAAGCTTCGAAGTCCTGTTCAGGAATTTTGTATTTATCTTCCCAAACATTGTGTGTAAAGTATTTGACAAGGCTCTGCAAAATTATAACTTAAGACTAAATGAAACTGAAGATCTGCTATTAATGTAACTATAACAAAAGACAAAGTCTAAATCTGTCAACTGGACAAATCGTTGTAGGAGTGAACTAATAATCTAATGTAACTAATAATCATACTACTAACTGTATCAGATGTTCCACTGTCTCTAGTCACCGTGGCTGTTTTTCCTTGAACGTGCCCTCTGATTTTCAGAGTTGCTCTGCTGTGTATATGGTACATTACTGCAGGCATAGAAGGTCAAAAACCCTCCCCATAAATGCCCATATAAAATGACTTAGCTGCCACAGGACATCAAAATATATGTGCATATTTAAAGAGGGGAGAGCTGCGTGCGCTACACTTTATATACTGTCTCTGCCCTACTTCCAAACCTATGGACTAATGCTTCACCGACAACACATGGAAGTAAAATTTCGAAATAACTAAAAATGAAAATTGCTAAAAAAAAATAAATAAAAAAAAAAAAAACTTGGAAAGGCTTGACAGTGATTGAGCGAGCTGAAATGAGCTTACACGGCACATTTAGTAATTTGCACACCTACCTGCTCTTCACAACCGCACAATTACAGAGTGTCTCGGGGGCCACGGTTACCCAGCAGCCTGCCTCACTCTCTCCCTATGCCCCGGCTGGTCACCGAGGTGCCACCGTGAAATCGCTCTTAATTCCCTTCTGCTATCTGTCATGCCCAGAGTGTGTTTTAA